>LAPY01000667.1:132799-148987 GCA_000970635.1 Eragrostis tef
ATTATACGAAGTTATACGAGTCGACGGGTAAGTCTTGCTGAGTATTAGTTGCTCAGGCTTTGGCTCTTTATGTTTTTGTGCAGGTAGTCTTTGCTTCCGCTAATGTTTAGTGGAGTTTCTCAGCAGGTCCACATCGCGGGCTTCGATGTGCGGCCATGTATCGTCGAGAGTAGTAGTTGATCATGTATCTTAAGACTTCTGTTGTGTACTCGCGTGTTTTAAATCATTTGGACTTAATGTAATAAATTAAATATGTAAAATTTCGTGCTCTTTATGTGTTGTACTGTTTTGTCTGTTCATCAGCACGTACCGACTCGATCCTCCGAATAGCAGTAACGCTACATCATCCATCCCGGTTTTAAGAAAAAGCTAAAAGGAAATTTGGCCGAGTATATTTATGACAAACAGCTCCGCAACCCCCGCCCCCCCGCTAATCACAGCTCCTTGAGCACGTTAGTTTCGTGGATTAGGGATCTTGTTCTTTGTTTCTTTCGTGCAGTTTGCCAGTCCATATGCTTCTTCATGAGCAGTTTTACTGTCTAAAATAATGTCCATTAGTTTCTCAAAACTAATGACTATTAGTTTGATCCGATGACGTGTAGATCTAACTAGGTGGGCACGCGCGCTCCGCCGCGCTATTTTAGCTATAAAATTAAACGTGTATAGGTTCATAAGAGAAACATTGAAAAATTTATTAATCACAACATTATGAACAATATGCTTTAATATTCCTATGTGTTTTTAAGTTCTATGGTTCAAATGGTATTAAGTGTTGTAACCTAAATGTGTAGATACCATAAATATTGAGGCTGAAGCAAAAGAATTTGAAGTGCAAAAACCAAACATGAAAATACAGCACATGGAAAGGTTTTATATGTAAAATGGCCCATGAGCCTTATCTTCTTCCTGTCGTTCTTCTCTCTGTCAATGGCCAGCCTTGCCTTCTTCCTCTCGCAGCCTCAAGACCAATACACAATCGAGCAGCTCGTCCACCATCGCACCTTCTCCTCAAGCTATTTCAGTTCCACAAGTGCTCCTCCCTCTTCCCCATTCTGAAGTTCTATTTTTCCACTGCAAATCAATCGAAGTCAGATCTTCCCCAAGTAAGAAACGTGCTTCCCATGGCCGGCGACCACCTTAGGGCTTGTTCTCGTTTGGCATGGAATGGGCAGGATTTGGACCCAAATCCAGTGGGTTTTCATGACCGGGAGAGAATCCTAGAGTAGCATGGAAATGTTGTTCGGTTATTTTTGGGTTGGATTCCTACCTAGTCCAATCCAACCATTGCGCCCAACAAAACGCTAGGAATCGTTCCTGGTGTCCGACCCCATGGAACGAGTCCCACTCACGCACGCGAATTGTTCCCAATTAACCAAACAATACTTTGAGTCATGGAATTAGAAAATATAGAAATCAAAACCATAAGATGTAGGATTGAGTGACACACATGAAATCACTCAATCCATGCATGGTGTGAATCCTGCACGAAAATTAATCCCAAACTGCCGAACAAGCCCTGATGAGGTCGCCAGGCGGGATGTACCCGTCCATGGCAGCGAGGGCCGGGAGGCCTAGGTAGAAGCTACCGGCATTCACGCTGCTGGTCCACTTGTTCCACGCTTTCACCAGGTTGGTGTGGTTGCCGTCCACGTACTGGCACTGCGCCTGCGGGCGGTTGTAGAACTGCACCCACACGATGTCGAACCACACCGCGTGCAGCGCCGGGCCGATCGACGCGTCCGGGTACGGGCACCGCGGCGCCGCCGTGAGGAGCATCTTGCCCTTGGCCCTGAGCGCGTTCGCCAAGTCGTCGTAGTGCGCCGGCATGCCGTTCTCGATGTCGAAGTCGATGCCGTCCAGCACGGCGGCGCCGAACGGGCGGGACGACGAGTTGCCGCCCAAGAAGTTGTCCCACAGGTAGTTGGCCACGCTGTGGGCGTCCTTGCTGGAGGAGAGGTAGTAGCCGCCGTCACCGCTGCCGCCGAGGGAGAGGAGCGCCTTGATGCCATGCGACTGGCAGAACTCGATGCGGGGCCTCAAGTAGGTGCAGTCGCCGGAGCTGGCGTCGCAGTGTCCCCCGAGGTCGAGGACCGGGGTCTGGCCGTGGCCGAAGTTGCTGAGGTAGGAGATGATGACGTAGGCGTAGTTACCGGAGCTGCAGGCGTCACCCACGCTGCCCTCGTTGGCCTCCTGGCCCCAATAGACCGCGATCTTGACGCTGGCACCGGAGGCAGCCGCGGCGTGCACCAAAAGCAAGTACGCGCAAACAAGCTTACGGTCGCAGGCCATTGCCAAGATATGACGCCACTAACTGGTGCGTGCTCTATTGGGTTGGCTCCGTCAAGTAACTTGTGGTTATTTGTTTTTGGCTGCCTCGCTCGCCTGCCTTGAGTCCCAAGTCCGTCAATGGCGTGTTCGTCGGACGCGGCAACGCGCGCGTTGACTCTGATTGACGCTCGAGACTTTGACCAGGTCAGCACTCAGCTACCACTTCACTACACGACCAGCGGTACTGCACTTCAATGATTGGTGTCTGCAGCTCGTCTGATGGATTTGCGTAATTGAGAACGTCTTGAGAACGTGACAGGTGTATTTGGAGGTAATTAACATTGATGAACATAAAAAAAGGAGAGTAGATAGCAAACAAAAAAAAATGATATGAGATACCCAATATATGAGTTTCAGGTTAACAATAAAGTTTCATTTCAACTTGTGTGTGTTTGCATGCATCCGACACTGGACTCTCTCAAAACAATTTTGGTTGCTGATAGCCCGAGCACTCACCGAGGAACGCGCCCAGCATCACGCAGAACGTTACAGCACACTATCAGTCTATCACCTGTGTTAGCGTTTAACGAATTCATAGTGATCTTTAACGGATTCAACTTAGGCATATCAAGTAATTAACATCTGCAAGGAATTTATTTTTTGATACTGAGGTGATGTTTGAACTTAAACAAGCCTCAATATCAATTTTCGTTGAACTAGTAAACTTAAATCAGGTAATCAGTAATAGAATATGCACCTGCAGTGTTTGTTTAGATGCAAAGGTAGAATAAATTCAACTTGGGCATATCGATATCTTACTGATGGCATCCATTTTAGTGTTTTTTTCTTATTTGGTGGAATTTAGACCAAACTTCTTTTTTTTTTTTTGGAAATTGAAGGAGTGAACTTTGTCGTCACCCGATTGAACGGGGTATTCGGCAGATATTTGGTTCGGTAGAGCGCTTTGCTTATACGAAGATCAATCAAGAGAGACACACGATTTATACTGGTTCGGGCCTCCCCGCAAGATAATGACCCTACATCCAGTGTGTTCTTATATTGCTTTGTAGGCGAGATATGTGGTGGTGTGTCTTCGGTCCTCGACCGACAGCGGTGCGGCGTGCGACCCCTCTCCCGTGGGGAGGGGTGTTTATATTTATAGGTGGGTCTTACCCCCTTTACAAGTCAGAGTAGGAAAAATATCTAAGGAAATAAAAGATTGTCTTCCTTCAATAGTCCTCGGTCTCCTCTCTTTTTCTTGCGTGGCGCTGCTCTCTCCTGCTGCGCCAACGCGCTCCGCCTACGGAGGGGCAGAGAACTTCAAGAAGCAGCCCGCCGACGAACACCGGGAGGCGTTCCTCAGTTGGGGGAAAGAAGGAAAAGGAATCAGGAACGACAGTACGAACTGCAGCAGACGGAATTGAACACGGCCGAGAGGAACACGACCTCCGCCGAGATGAAAGGGGAGGGCGCCGGCCACTGGAAGAGGAGAGGAAGGCGGCGTAAAGAAGGAAATCGCGGCCGGGTGCGCTGTGGAACCGACTTGAATGGCTTCTGCGCCGTCGAACGGGAAAACGTGCGCACGCGGGAGCGATGGTTAGGGACCGGCGGAACATGGGCCGAGTTGATGATGGGCCGCAGTGGACGATTCGCACAGTAAAAGGACACGTGTCAGCTCATAGAAGCGCCACATCGGTAAAATTACTGTGAGGAGAGAGATTCCTTTAGCTTTCAGCATATAGTTATATCGACAATTTACTATTAATAGCCATTATTGAGGACAATATTGGAAAAAGAATAAATTAGTAGACTTGTAATAAGTAGTATTTTTTCATAAATGAAATCATATTATTAATTTGATTAATTCACGTTGTTTATTAATCTAGTATCATGTTTAGCGGCATAGCAGCTCTAAACGCGGTTTGCTCTGTGCACTGTGATGATAGTCCCTGAGCAATCCCGTGGCTGGTGAACTACGAACTACGTCAGTACTAATCAACGTGATGACAAATATATATCGATCGAAAGCAGTTTTGAAGACTCAAGCATCTATCAGTTACCAGTTTTCTTGCAGAGAAACTGAGTGCAGCTGTTGGGAATCAAAATCGCCCTTTCGCATTTTTTTTAACGGAAATACAGCAAGGGAGGCCCCTACTGTGTAATTTTATTGCTTTAGCAAACGAAAAACAAAACTGTACAAACGGCAAAAGAAACCATGAGATTCAATCACAGTATGAAGAGAGGTAAGCAGAATCGAGTCCAATGAACCATGAGAAGAGTCAGTGACTCTGGATACTGTTTGAGCATATATGCTTTTACTGGTCGTATCCCCAACATCATCCTTGCATAGGGCAGAAAAGAAATGAAATAGAAAAAATAGAACTTGTAGGGGATCTCATTTTATTGCTTTACGGAATTTCTTAACCTCCAAAAGTTAGAAGAAAAATAGGAAATTTTAGGATGCGCTGCTGAATGAGTCTAGTTCCGTTCTGGTCCGTGAACTAATTTATATCTATGTGTCTTTTTCCTATCCATAACTGACTCGTCCATAGAGAACCTTTCCAACTGATATAATACTACTAGAGAATTCCACCGTAAAAAAAATAACTACTAGAGAATCACCATGTGCATCAGACGTGCAACTAGTGAGTACCACTAATGAAAGGCAAATAGCAGAAGTAACAGATAATGGCACTAATGCATCAGACATGTCAATTATCATCATGTAAAATTTAAGATTTCAAAATCAACTTGCACACAAAAAAAACTTTAATACTAGGAAGTATATTGCACCAAGTTGGATTGTTTGGAGGAGTGAATTTAATCATCATTTTTTAGTGGGTAATAAATGGACCAAATAAATTATTTGGGAAAGTAAAATAGTAATAGTTATAACTACCGGTATTGTAAAGTTTTGTTGGTGAGTATAAATTAAGCTCCGTCAGTTAGACGTCGCGCCAAACCACTTGTTCACAATGTGCCAATTGGATCGTTTGTGGAGACAAGGCGAAGACATTTGAAAACCTGGGGGAAGGTGTACCGCTTCTACCAAGCATCCGAATATTCCAAAGATACATTATATACAACTCGCCATTACATTTCTATAAACAAATCCAAGTAGCATGTGAAACCCGATTGACCCCTACCAGGTAGTTCGTCCAGAAACAGTTCGAAGTGCCGCGCTGTTGATGCTGGATTCAAGAATTCAACATAGAAAAATCCATATCCGTCTCCGTACCGTCCAGCCATGTGGTGACGCGTCGTCATGGCCTAGCTGGTAGGATCACTTCATTGCGTTGACAATGATTGATTCTTGCTGCGAGCCTCCGGAAGCTACCAGCTGTCCCCCTGTCTCACCATTGTTTGCCACCTAGCTTCTCCTCGTCTTCCTACATCGCCATATATAAAACTGAAGAACATCTGTTATGCGCGCGCTCATGGTACTTAGTTGTGAGGTTGCGAAAAAAAAAAACAGTTGCCTATAGACTTGCCTTGCGAAGAATGGCGATGCCGTGGGAGACGGCGGCGAGCATCGCGCACAACGTGTTCGTAATGCTCGACGGCTGGGTCTGTACGTGCGTCCTCGCCGCCGACGAGGCCGCGCGTTTGCTCCGGTCAGCCACCCAATGATCGTTGGAAGCAATGACAGGTTAGGGACTTGGACTTTACCTGTTGTTCTTTTATTTCTTTTGAGTTCTGACTTCTTGCCGCCATGCTTCTGCCCGTTAATACTTTGTTCCGATTGATGTTTCACTTTGGGTTCCGAGCTTCGAGATATCTAATGTATTAGTTGGACTATTGTGCGCTTTTTTTTCATTGAGTGAAATACACCGGAGGTCCTTAAACTATTTTGAGTGTGTCATCTAGGTCCATAAACTCTCAAATCGCACATTTAGATCCTCAAACTATTAAAACCGTTCACCGGTAGTCCATACCGGTTTTGAGCACAGTTTTGACTTCAAAAAATTGCAAAAAATGCCCCCGATTATATCGTTTTTCTCGCACACAAATCCCCGGCCATGGCAGCCTGCTTAGCATTACTTGCTGGAGTTTACCGTTGTGGTAGGCCAGGTGCTTCCTGGAGTGGCCCGGTGAGGGCCTGGTCAAGCCGGCACTGTAGGCACTGACGATCATGTTTCGCTTCGTGTCCGTCATCCTCTCTGACCCGTGCTGCTACGCGAGTAGCCGCAAGCTAGCATGTCGACCGACTGGAGGCACTTGCGGCGCCAGAGTTGGAGTTGGTGGCTGTGCTTTGCGAGAGCGACCGGTGCATCGACCTGAGACGCTCACGACCAAGATCATATATGCCATCGAAAGCCGGATGCCGGGCCGGGGGCTTGCGTGCGGGAAGAACGGAACGCATGGGCCCTTTTGCAAATTTTCAAAGTCAAAACCGCTCTCAAAACTAGTATGGACTGCCAGTGAACGGTTTTGATAGTTTGAGGACTTGGATGTGCGGTTTGAGAGTTCGTGGACCTGAATGACACACTCGAAATAGTTTAAGGACTTCCGGTGCATTTCACTCTTTTTCATTTGAATTGTTTCCATGATGGGGTGAATTTGCATATCATAAGGCGTACATTGTGTACTTTTCGTCAAAATTATATGAGCTCTTGAATCATGATCATCATTGAACCTGTACTTTATGCATTTTTCCTTTTTGGATGATAGGAGCGTTAAATTTGTATATTTATCTAGAGTTCAATGTTAGTTAGGAACAAATCCAAACGTGATACGTACAGGTCCCTTGATGGACAAGTTGGTGGGAATGGGACAGCCTCAGGGCTTCCTATCAATGGTTTGCATTTGTAATTGCTACAATAGCTTCAACTTGCGGCACTTAATTGCAGACAAGTGTGCTATTAACCTATTTATTACAATAATAAAGATATTGCCAATAATGCATATCTCCGCATCACATATGATTGTCGTCGTCGTCTTGCTATGTAGCTGAAAATTATTGATCATGTTATTCACGAGTCTATTCTTTTTAGAGCACTCTTTCTCGCTTTTTTTTTCAGATGTCATGGTACAATAGTTGAAAACTGAATTAACCTGCACACCAAATTCGATATAGACATTATTGATGTTTCAATAAAATTATTAAGAGCAGCATTGTCTGAGATTCACTTTCGTGCTGAGATATTTTAACTGTTACTGTACAGTTGAGTTAAAACCGTGATGCTTCACTTAAAGCTCAGCTTTAATTTACTAATAATGTTTGTTTCCTCCGTTTCAGGCCGTGAGGAGCATGTAGATAGAGAGATAGATATTGACGTAAATATTTTTATCTTGTACATATTTTCCCTATTCCTTTTCTTCTTCCTTGAGAAACATGATATGTTTATCTTGTATCATGCGAGATTAAACTATGAATTGTCAATAATGGACCATACCTGTCATTTTCTATTAAAATTCTGATTTCATTGTCTAAACCATTGATCCTGCATTGATAATGCTGCCCGTTATGCAGAATTTACCCTTTATTTTCCTATTCGGAAAAAAATAAAAAGGCAAAAGGAAATAATAAAAATAACAAAATGGAGGAGAAAATATGCCCAGGCCATCCCAAGGGCACATGGGCCAAGATAGCCATGCTAAGAAAGGCTAACGAAAGTGAAGCTCTTGGGCTTACATTGGCATCACCTGAAATCTCCAAGATTCGGAGCCTTTTTGGCCCCCCACCAAAATGCCTACTAATTCTCAAAAAAAAAAATGGCTACTGCGCCTCAAAAGAAAAAAAATGCCTACTACCTCTACAAAAGCATTTATTCTTGCAATAAATGCTAATCTTGTATTTAGTTTTCTTGGAAAATAAAAATAAATATTTATTTCAGCCTCTGTAGCTATTCATCCATGTTTTCCACCTTTCTTGGTTCATAGTTCCTAGAGTTAAAATGCCAACTATAGGGATGAATGAAATAAGATATTTATGCTCAAGTTCTTGTTATCTAGCTAATCTTTCTCTTTCAATATCTTGTATATTCCCTTTTTTTCGGTTAAGTATCTTGTATGTCTTCCGTTAGCCTTTCTTAGCATGGCTATATACAGCCGCACAAGTGAACTTGAGGGTAAGATTTTGTTTTTTTATTGCAGTAGAATATGACAATAGCCTCATTTTCTACCCAGTGACTAACTACTTATTGTCGCATGGCAAACAAAGTTCAACATGGTGATTTGGCATTTAACTTTTTCTTTTGGTTCGATGCAAAAGATGAAAATTGTTATTGGCCTGGTGATGGACAGAACAAGACTTTTATGTTGCAACTCATAAAATGTTAGGAAATATTGCGCTTCTACTCCTGATTTATCTCCTATTTTACCTCAGTTCTTTCAAACTGAAGCAAGGGTTTAACTGTGGTTTCCATTTTACCCCTGATTTGCTTCAAAACTGGAGGTAAAATCGCAACCACAAGAGTATTTATTTGGCTTCCGTTTTAAAAAATAAAAAGGTAAAATCGCAAAGCTAAAAAAGAGAGGAATAAAATCGCAATTGAAAGGCAAAACAGGGATACAAATGCAGATGCCCAAAAAATCACCGTATTAGTATAAGGCCTATCCGATTGCTTTGACTGCTTGTAGCCTGCTCTAGCACTCGCCTATCCTTGCATGATTGCTCCATTTGCCTGGTTAATGACTTCAGCCGCCTGAATCAAAACTTCGCAAGGTTGGGCTAAGCCTATGCTTAACCTTCTGGAAAAAAAGATTGGTTGTGTCATTGCTGCATTGTGGGTTAGGTGTTTCAAAATCACTGCTCTCTCATTCCTTTTTATTTTGTGTCATTGCTACCCTTCTGCCACACGGTTTCACAAGTGCCCTCATATGCGTAGCCACAACACCACATTCAAAATAAAGGCTAACGGCCACACAGAAATCACACAGGATTCACAGCTACGTGAACTTTGTAGTGACGACCTCATTTGAAGAACTCTCTGGACAATCGGAAAATAATAATGTCATTGTGACGTATCACAGGTTTTAACCATGGATGTAAAGGAATCTTCTCCGAACAATTTGATGACCCTGCCATACATGCGTACAAAATTACCCACACTATACAACGTGTTAAAAACAAGGGGAAAGCTAAATTTAACCAGGTGAAAATTTGTCTTCCAGCACTCGAATTCTGTCTTCCTCCTTTTCTTCCTATGTGCATGCATCAAAGAATGAACACATGTTATAGATGGAAAATTGGGTGTTTTTAAGGCCATGAATACTCTGAACTTTTCTCATACCTTGAGTTACAATCAATTTATATTGGAGTTACAACCGCTTTATACTGAAGTTACAGTGATTGTTTCGGTGTAATATTTGAGTATAGCTGGTGTAAATAAAAATTTAGATGCTAGGATCCTCTAAAATAGATGAATTTTTCTTCTCTATGAGATGAAATTAGATCTCATTCACAAAGCAAGATCTGATAGTTGAAAGATCTTTTTGATTCTTTATCTAATGGTCTAAAATTCGGATGATGGGATCTAGTTTTTCACCCAGGTGAGCTGTAGACAGCCCCTAAAAACAATTATAACTGCGATAATAGCAATCTCTCTTGTCTTAGAAGTTTCACATCCGCTTGAACCCTCACGGGCCCACCTGCCAGCCGCCACTGTATAACACCGTATCCTTCCGCCCTATTTCGAAACACCGGACCGTTGCTTCTCTCCCCCACGCGCCGCACCCAACGGCTACCTCATCCCCCCATCCCGGAGAGATGGCGTCGAGGGACGCGGCGGAGAGCCCCAGATCCGCGCAGCGAAAATACCTCTGAAAATAAAAATATTCATTGGTACTTAAATAGAGGTGTATTACTGACTAAAGACAACTTAGTAAGGCGAATTGGAATGGTAGTAAGAAATGTGTTTTTTGTTCACATAATGAGAATATCCAGCACCTTTTCTTTGATTGTCATTTTGCAAGGTTCATTTGGAGATCAGCATAGTTTACTTTTGGTTTAACACCACCTATTAGTGTTGATCAGTTTTTTAATGATTGACTACTTGGTTTTGATTCTAAATCAAAAGGACAACCGTTATGTGGAGTGTCCGCTTTATGTTGGGCCCTTTGGCTTAGTCGAAATGATATTGTGTTTGACAAATCTCCGATGAAAACATATATGCAGGTAATCTTCAGGGGCACACATTGGCTGCGGATGTGGGCGCAACTACAAAAGTGTGAGGAGGACACCAACTGCATGAAGGAGGCTGCCATGCATTGGAGACAACGGTGATGCAACTCTTTGCCAACCATGAATGGAGATTTAGCAATAGGATTGCTGCTCAATAAATTTCCATAAAAACTATGTTGGTGTCTCCTTTTAGTCGCTTAAAACTGGTAAAGTGTGATAATAGCCGTTGTTGCTGTGATGTGATGTAATTGGTGCGCTGTAGCCCCCCTAACGGGGGGTCAAGACCGGAACCTTTTTTCCATTATCTAGAAAAAACAATGGAGGTAAGGAAATCCCCCGCCCACAATGATGAGTTGATGACCCTTCTACATGCGTACTAAATTACCCAGATTATATAACGTGTTAAAAACAATTAACTGCGATAAAATAGCAATCTCTCCTTGTCTTAGATTTTTTTTTTTTTTGCAAGGGCCTTGTCTTAGAAGTTTAACATCCGCTTGAACCCTCACGGGCCCACCTGCCAGCCTCAAACGTATAATTCCGTATCCTTCCGCCTATTTCGAAACACCCGACCGTTGCTTCTCTCCCCCACGCGCCGCACCTAACGGCTACCTCATCCCCAACCCGGAGAGAGAGGGGGAGATGGCGTCGAGGGACGCGGCGGAGAGCCCCAGATCCGCGTCGCGCCGTCCGGGGGCGGCCGCCCCCAAGGACGGCGGCGCCGGAGGCCTGCTTAGCCCGCGGTTCCGGTCGGCCGCCGCGCAGGCCGGGTGGGACGAGGAGTCCATCCTCCTCGCGACGCTCATCGTCGAGGACACCCCCGTCCGCGAGTCGCGCCGTAAAAGGCGGTTGTCAACCACCTCCACCGGCGGCGGCGGCGGCGGCAGCACCGGATCCAACACGAGGTATACTCCCCCGTTCGATTCGGCTAGCCTGATCCCTCCCTCTCCCCTTTTCTTTGGTCGGTTTCTTGATCTGGTAGGGACGCTGCGTTTTTGCAGGAAGAGGAGGTGTCGAAGGCAGGCGTCGGCCGTGATCCCGCCGGTGGTTCTCGCGCTCGACGACGACGACAAGCCGGACAACGCGGGAGGTTCGTGATTCGTCCCCCTAAATTCTTCCCTGATTGGCTGATTCGATGTCCCGGGCGAATTCATGATGATTCTGTTTGGGCGTTCTTGATCTGGATTTGATTTTGGGATCTGTAGATGGCAAGAAGGAAGTGAAAGAGAAGGAGGAGGAGAAGGCTGTCGTCGTGGGGGAGAAGGAGGCGTCCGGGTCTGGCGAGAAGGTAGCAGCGGCAGGCAAATTGCCATGTATGGATCGCCTCCAGGAAGAGCTTTCTTGCGCGGTTAGGGAATTTCCTTCTATTGCTGTTCGATTTGTGGTTGCGTTCTTGATGATGTTGGTTAATGATTTGGGAGATTGTATTTTGTGCAGATCTGCCTGGAGATCTGTTTCGAGCCGAGCACCACACCTTGTGGGCACAGGTAATTTGAACTGTCCTTTTGCTTGAATTCGGAAAACATGTCTGCAACAGGTGGAAACAAACCACGAAAGTTAACCAAGTTCAATTTGAATGTGTAGCTGTAATGTAGGATGTCAGTTTAATTGGCACAGTTTCCTTGTTGCTTTGCTAGGAAGTGTATGTGGATAATTATTCAGTGGTTGGAAGTGCAATTCAAGAATTTTCCTTGGAATCGGGAACTTCTTGTTGGTTAGAGTAGAAAAAGTTTGTTTTCACCTGAAATGGTGCATTCTTTTAGCACATTTGTAAATGTTAGTTTTCTTATATCAAGAAAACAGATACTTGCGATGCTAAAATTTTTAATTCGGTTCATCTGAACTGTTAAAGACCTGATTTTGTATCCTTCATTCACCTTTTAAAATCAGCATGTTCATCACAGTTTAGCTGTGCTCACCCATTCCTATATTTGCCTCAAAATGTGTTGCTCGAATAACTTGGATCGTATTGGAATGTGCTTAGTTCAAATTGAATGTGTTGCTGGATGTCAGTTGAAATTAGCAGTCTTTCTATTTCTTGGCTAAGGAAATGTCAGGGGGTTATTTCTTTAGTGGTTCGACAGTTCAATAATTTCCCTTAGAATTGGGAACATTCTTGTTGATTAGCGTAGAAACAAGTGCACTCTTTTAGCGCAATTGACAGTAATAGTTTTCTGCTTTCACGTAAAGAGAATATTTGTGATGCTAGAGTTTTTAGTTGGGTTCATCTGAACTGTAAAAATCTGACTTCGGTCTTATCATTCAGTTCATTCTTTATTCACTCCATTTACCATGTCCAACACACTTTAGTGATTGCTAGTGTTTTATGCCTTCATGTAAACAGAATATTTCTGATGCTAGAATTTTAGTTGGGTTCATCTGAACTGTAAAAACCTGATTTTGTCCTAATCATTAAATGAATCCTTTTTTGACCCCTCTTACCATGTTCATCACAGTTTGATGATTGCTATGCTCACCCATTCCTAAATTCTCACCAAAATGTCAATTTCTTTATCTATCTACTGTATTGTACTGGAAACAAGGAAGTAAGCATACCTTTCATAGAGGAACATGGGGATTCCAACTATTTGATTGTTATTTTTGGGTTGCACTGTAACATTCTGATTCTCATATTACTGCTGTTCTCTTCATTTAACAGCTTCTGCATGAAATGCTTAAAATATGCTGCAGCCAAGTGTGGCAAACGCTGTCCTAAATGCCGCCAACTAATCAGGTTGATCTCAGCTTCTCCATCTATTCCAAGGAAGTTAAATGGTAACTAAGCTTCATACCATAACTAAATAGTTGCTCATTACTGTGCAGCAATTCAAGATCGTGCACTATCAACACAGTACTCTGGAACACCATTCAGCTCTTATTTCCCAGTGAAGTTGAAGCGAGAAGGACTTCGGTAGCATCGTCTTCATCATGCAACGATGATGTGAGCCATAGCCCGCCAAGAACTAGGAATAGTAGTGGCGGGCCTGGTGGCCTCATCAGAGAAGGCAGAACAAGAAGCAGCTACAGAAACTTTGTTACTCCTGGCAACACAACAAGTGGTAACACCAGTGGGAACCTCATTAGCGGACAAGGCAGAACAACAAGAAACAACACCAGTGGGAGCTTCATCAGTGCGCATGGCAGGACAAGAAATAGTAGCAGCAGGAGTGGCTTCATCCGAGCCTCGCAGTTGGTCACTAACAGGAGCTCAGTGAGGTCAGACCAATCTGAAGATGCTGCATTGGCTTACAGGTTGCAACAGGAGGAGTTCATGAACGCATTCGATACTGAAGAGGTGGAGCTTCAGGAGAGGCAGCCACAAAACACTGTGTCCACTGCCCGAGACAATCTGAGAGCCATGGCCTCCCGCGCCATTCGTCTCCGTTCTCGTGGCTGGCCCATTTAGTTTTTTTTTCTTTTTTTTTGCTCATTTTTCGGTTTACTGGTAGAAATCTCCTCTTCTGGTAGACTATAGCTTTATTGCGTTGCCTGATCTAATTTTGCCTTAACAAAACGTTATTTCTTGTATGTTCATGTGATTGATATATAATTCATTTGTGGCCAGGGGATTCACTATTCTACCCTAACTGATCTATTTTTATTTTCCTAATGACAGCTGCATCAAATGAGGAATTTCCTTTATTTCAGGTGAAATTTTCATCAAATGAGGCATTTCTCGTGCTGTAACTATAGATGGTGACTCTTCCACTACTGATTTGGCACATGTTGAATGATATGTCTCACCGTTGGAAATGATTTGATATTGTGAGGATATTGTTTTACACCTGATACTTTTTTTAACGTGTATTTTGTTGAGATGCTTCACTACACAGCCTAAACTTGTATGCTTACCATAACGTGATGGTACGGACGTGCTGGACCCGATCAAGCTGGACTGAGATCCAAATGTTAATGTGCTTAAAATTGATCACAAGGGCAATTTCATCAACTCACTTGTTTTCTTCCCCATCTATTATTAATATTTTAACTAGTAAAAATGCACGTGCGACACACACGTGTCTAAAAATTGCATCACTTGGCAGGACCATGAGAATTATAAACAACTTGACTACATGTTCTTAATAAATTAAAATTTAATCAATTTGAAAAACATATGTAGGACCAACCAGAGTTCTAGTATTGTGCATAAGTCACTCTTCCCATTTATCCCCGGCATTACTCATAGCAATTTTTGCATAATTACACCACATGCAATGATGCCACCCAACTATCACCAGCTAGACTCATCATATCATTTTTAACAAAATAACACCATATGTATATGTATACAATGTGATGCACCCTAATTAAAATTGAACCACAATTGACATTAATATGATTTTAATAATGAGATAGTATTGTAGCCTCTATTAAAACCAATAGAATCATAAAGCAAGATGTACTCTGTAAAACAGTAAAAGGTCAGGATAAAGTGAACCAAAAGATAGTTTACAGAGTTATGTGGATTTTGGTTATACTTGAGAGGAGTAATATGGACTTTTTCCAATTATAAATGATTAGACAATACATAATTAATTGATAAAGTATAATATCATTTGCAAATAAAAAATAAAAATTAAGAGGGTGAGCAATAGGTTACACATTTTGCCAAACAAGAGCTTAGTGTCAAAACTCAAATATGTCGTACAAGCAAAAAGCAAGGTTTAAAATCTCTATCCGCTATGCTAGAAATGACCGCCGCTACACCATTTTTGCTGCTAAATCCCACTAAATCTTACTAATAGCCCACTATATCATTCTTAACAGAATAATTATAAAAGTTATTAATATTTTAGGGTGTATACAACCTCCTGCATATCTAAAATCAATTATACATTACAACTGTTATATGGCAGCCTCAAATTGAGGTTCACTCTAACAACTTCTAGTAGCTTCACCATATATATGATCCCCTCTTGAGCTCCTAAGATCAACAAACATTTCAAACTTGGTTGCTCGGAAATTTGTCTGACGTTGAAGACCCCTGTCCTCAATGACATTTGATCCAATCAACTGAAAACAGAAACGACATGCCACAAAATATTTAAATAATCATGTTTTTGGTACACAACAATTCATAAAGAAAAAATAGCAACAGAGTCCGAGAATGTTAGTTAGGATCAATCCAACATTCTCACACAAATGTCTTTTCATCCGTTTAATTCTCACTCCAAGGTTCCATTAGAAGTACTAACTCCTAGGAAGTGTGTCGGTGTTGTGAAACCGGCCGACAAGTAAATTTGTATTTGGGGGCTTGACACTCGTTCTTGACGGGATTTTAGAGAATTTGGGGACGGCGGTTTATACTGGTTCGGGCGGTCGAAGCCCTACGTCCAGTTCGAGGGGGATTCTTGCTTTCGGTGAGGTGAAAGGCTACAAGGTTCGTGAGGGAGGAGAAGGACTCCAAGCCTCTGAGTATTGCGTGTGTGAGACTGTGTGTATGGGTCTTGTGAGATTTCGCTCTCCTCTTTCCCCGTGCGTGTGGCTTCCCTTTTATAGATCAAGGGATGAGCCCGCTTACAGGTGGGGTACGCGCGTCCACGCGTCGGCCCGTCCGCGCGCTGTACGCCACGGGCGTTCGGGTCACGTGGGCGGGGTGGCCACGCGTCGCTCCGCGCATGCCGGGTCCGCCTCGGAAGCTCCGGTCGTGCGGCGTCCTGTCAGCACAGTGACCAAAACGGGAACCGATGTCCTCTTTCTCACTGTAGTCTCGCTGTAGCAGCCGTCTTGTCGTCAACTTGGTCTCCGCTCCTGTCTTACGCCATCGCGACTGTAGCGATGATGATGGCGTAACC
>LAPY01000667.1:156645-167883 GCA_000970635.1 Eragrostis tef
GGACCCGCCGTAGCTGTGGCAGGCCGGAGCTGGGTGGCGGCGCTCGGCAGCGGGATCCTGAATGAGTGAATTGCACAAAACTACAACTATTTGTGTCAAAGTTTTATAAAACTACAACTTTTAAAACTTATTTTAGAGAACTACAATTATTTTAACTATATGTTCAGAAAAATACAACTTTTGTGTCCGACCCACATTTCAATCTTAATTTCAGAACACTATCATCAGTGAGGCTGACATGTGGCACCGGATACAAAAATTGTAGTTTTGTTAAATAGGTCCAAAAATTGTAGTTTTGTGAAACCTTTAAATAAATAGTTATAGTTTTGTGCAATTCACTCATTTAGAAACTTCAATCGCGCAGAAATGGAAGGCAATCAAGAGGAGGAAATCGGCGAGGTGAGAAACACGACGGGTAGAATGAACCGTGCGGTGAGAAAAGTTTTAGCCGTGTCAGGTTTTTTCAACAGAGAATAACTCCTAGCATTACATTTTGTAATAGCCCCACCGCAAGAAATTTCGTACAGCAGGATCAATGGTATTTTAGATAGACTAATTTTTTATTAACGGTGAATACACAGGTAGGGTAGATTCTGGCAAGTGAAAAGTGTATTTCTCTCAACTGGTTCTTTAAGGGTTTAGATACTTTTAGTGTTCATTACCTAATTACCACTATTTAGTAGTGTCCATTGGCAAAACCTTATTTGAGTAGTGTCCAAAAGCAAAATTTACCATTTAAAGAGTGTCTATGAGCAAATTTTGCCCATCACAAAACCACTTCAAATATGTGTTCTCCAGAGAAAACCAAACCAATCTTTAGTATCAACAAAACAAAATTGGTAGAGGCTATAAAGTTGATTAGATCTCCATCAACTATTCCTCTGTCGGTTTGTTTTAAGGTCTTGTTTGGATCCTCTAGCCAGCTAAAGTAACACTTTTGAGGGAGCTACGCATTTCGAGAGGCTATTTTGGTGTTTGGACACCTTTTGCCCTAAGTTTAGCAGAGTGGATTAAGGTAACTAGTGGGCTAAACATTGGGAGATGATTTAGCCGTTAGATCTAAAATGACAAATTTAGAAAATGGATCCAAACTGCCTAAATCAATCGTTCCCCTAGCATTTTATATCGCAGGTCCAGTCCACGGCCTAATTAGGCTGTCACAGGCGAAACACCCTTTCGGCCCGCCCCGACACCCACCTTCCCCCGACAACCGCAACCGCCGTCGCCGCCCTCTACCTCTGCCGCCGCGCCTCCCTCCTCTCGCTAATAGCTCTGTCCTCGTCTTCCTCCGTCGCCTCCGCTTGCTTTGCTTTAGCGCAGCCGCGGCGACATCGGCGTTGTCTTTTCCTCCTCCTCCTTACCCCACCCTTTGTCTGTCCAGCCACAACGCGGTGCTCACATGTATGTGTATTTTTTCCCCTGGCGATTCATTGTATTCCCGTGGTATTTCGACCTCCCTCGGAGCCATTTTAGGGGCTAGAGGGATTACGATAGATAGATAGTATTGATGTTCGATTGGAATCATTCTTGATGTTTGGAGTAGTCCGGCCGTGGGAAATTTGTGCGAATTTTTGTTTTCAGAGACTTGTTAATGCTGTCTTTTCTGAAAGTTCCTTGTTACTGAAATGCCTGCAGGACTGGGTCCTCTAAGAAGCATGAGCACAAATCTAAGCAGAAGCTGGAAAAGAAGCTCAGCTTCTACAGCAGTAAGTAGCTATTCTTGATCGATAGTTTTACCATGATGCTCTTGTCATCGTTCTTTACCCATTTGATTCGACGTATGTGTAAGCCAGAGGTAGTAGATGGTAATGTTGGTTGGTACAGTTTGATTTTTGGACCGAGCTACCTGATAAATGATGACGTGGCAATTAGCTTTTGCCATGTGAATTTTGTGACTGTCGTTTGAGATTTTGGGGGAAGAACATTAGCCTGCTGATTTATTAGAAAAGAACGAATGATACACAAAGTAGTTTATATGTCAGAGATGTACCAGCAAAGTAGGATCCTGGAACCTGCGACCAATAGAGTAACTAGTGATGCGTTTATGGGGTTAATTTGTAGTTCAAATGGTAACTGATGCCTGCATGTTTCGACTCCTGTCATAGGCATACAACTAGGACCAAAAAAAAAATTATCGTTACAATGACCTGTGTGATGTAAGGGAGAACTTAATTTGGGAAGTTTAGGCTTTGTTCCATACTTGCATTTTTTTCTCCCCCTACTCCTAGTTCCCCACTGCTTGTATTTTGCTGTTCTGTTTATCATGAGCCATGCTTACCATAGTTTGCTTTATCACTCACTTAATGTTTTGCTCTATTCTTTCAGAAGTCAAAGATGCAGTTACCACCCTAAATGCTAATAAGACTATTGGTAAGGTATTTATAATCCCTCTTCATTAGCATATCATGCCTTTTTTTCTCAACTATGTCATGCTGTGACAGCTTGGTGATTGTGAATTTCATTTGATTAAGCACCATTTAACCAACCCATTGAGAAATGCTCAACTTTTGGTACTATGCAGAACAACAACATGCAACCTGTGTGAATTTAGTTTTTCTTTAATAAAGGAAATGTGGAAAGAGGCTAGGGTCTGTATTAGTTAGTCATAACCTGGTGCAACATAACATAATCATGGTGACGAATCCTGTATACTAAGGGTCTTGCAAGAATCCACTGGCTATATTTGTATCTTCCTCTGAACGTTTTCCAATTGTTGGATGCTATCTGGGACTGTTTGGTTGTCTTCCCTTCCCTCATCTCATATTTGCAGCATGGTATATTCGTGCATGAGGGGAAGCAAGCTGAGGGGGTGTGTACTTTCGGACAAAAGAGTATTAGGTTGGTTGTATCTAAGATTGTACGAGCGAGTACAGAAATAGGTGAAAAGTGCTGATATTGTGTTCAGTTGCCTGCATGAAGTTGCATCTGTTCAGCTAGGCCCATGAGAGAAGGCCGATTTGGGTGTGCGGCCCCATACAGCATGAGGGATGCATAGGTGCTGCAGGTGCTATATTGCCCTGCAGGAAACCAAAGATGTTTCTTTCCAAGAATACACGCACAACGGGTGCAGGATGGCCCTCGTCCACCAAACCAAATATCCCTACACTTCCTTGCACTGCTGAAAACTGGGAGCTCTTCATCCTCTCTATAGCCAAAGCAACCGCATAGTGCCACACTTCAATGTGGTCAACTTCTGCTTAAACTGAACTGATTTCAAATTTAAAATGCAAATTTGAAAGTGATCATGACTCTTCTCTCCCCAGGCTAATCGGAAGCATACTATCGTCACTTTTTTTATTTATTGAATAATTTTACTGAATGTTGACAGAGACTGGAAATTTGATTGTCTTTATCTTTTTGTTCATAAAGCGAGAACATGACACATGTGTATGATTTGGTGTCATCCACATATAGAACTTGGCTCAACGTACATCTAGTGCATTATTACTCTAGCAAAAGCCAGCTTGAGTATTCAATTATAAGATACTAAACTCACATTTCAGGCCAAAGGTTTGGAAACTTTTTCCATAATTTCGGTTGTTGTATTTACTACACAAATTTAGTTGCATATAACATCTAAAAAGAGTTGAGGTTTTCAATGTCCCACCAGCACTAACTTATTGCTGTGTCTCCAAGTCTTGTGCTTATGTTTGTAGTCAGGCTGATTTCCTGAGCTCCAGTTGCTTGCATGTCTGCATCATCCTTTGTGTTCATGTTATATTGAAGAAATGATGGTGAGAGGCACTACTCCAACATTACATATGTTCGACCATTCAATGACACGTGAATACCCGTATTCTTTTTCATTCATGAAGTTAGCTAATAATATGATTGCATAACTTATTTTACAAATATATTTATGCCATATATATGTGTTAACTCTCTGTGGCAATGCCCGTTTGCATTTGATATGGTTCCAATATTGAAGTACACATGTAATCAGTTTCATGTTGTTTGCATTTTATTTAGTTCAGATTTATTGTGATGTTCATTCTGGATGAATTTTATTTTCTTGCTCTGCAGAAAAAGAAACAGAGTCATAGTCGCCAGAAAAAACTAAAAGCATATGATCTCTCGGCGCTCGGCGAGTTCCTTCCAGAAACGGCTGCACCAGAGCAGAAGCCTGAAGCAAAGCTGAACTGCAAGTCTAGGCAGACTTTAGTGTATGTAATACTGTCTTCACATCTGCTGCTTCCTTGCTCCATATTATTGTCCGCATCCGTGGTTCTAAATCCTGAAACCACTCTGTTTCCTAGGCAACGTGAGGCTGCTCAACTAAAAGCTATAATGAACAATCTACATTTCCAGCTTGACCCATTTGCGGCAATCCATCAGCACCTGCTAGCGACACAGCCCCCTGATGCTGTGAAGAAGGATGATGCCGTGAAGCACGGCAAGGACTCCAAGGACAAGAAAAGGAGGAGGAAGAAGAAGAATGCTTCACCCGGCTCTCAATCGATGGAGATATGATGTTGTAACATATCTATTCGTTTGGTTCTAACTTCTGGGGCGATATCATGTTTGAACTGAGCTACATGAATTTTGGAATTGGCCTGTATTATTGTGATATCAGTTCCTATTTCTTTGCAAAACTTCCAGATTTTTGTAAGGTTTTATGCGCTTTTTCTAACATTGAATAGTGCCATTGGCTGTGCATGAAGCCAAATCGCACACGGCGAGTCGAGGTTATTTTAGAGAAGCTCAATCTTCTGAGACTATTTGGACGCAGCCTACCAAAATCGCGGCTAAAATAGCAACGGCTCGAATAGAGGAGGAAGAAAGTCGCTCGCTTGTTTTTCTTTTTCTTTTTTTTAGTTGTGCTCGCTGGAGACACGATCGATTGATTCGTGTACGTGAAAACACCCAGGGGCAATTTTGTCCCTTCATGTGCTTAATTGTGAGGAAAATTCCTATATTTGGGATTTTGGAAAACTGAGATCAGTGGTTTGTGTGCAGATTGAGGTTTTCTTTTCCTCTTTAATGTGAATTGGAATCTTATTTATGATAGTTAAACAATACAAAATTAAGGGATGCTAAATTTGATTCTGCCATTTTTCCTTTTGTCTCTATATTACTGTGGCAGAGTTCGCCATTATGTGATTCCAGAAATTTTGTTTGCACAGTGCAACTTCATTTGGTTCATTATTTCCCTGTTGTGCGGTATGGACCCAAAAAAAAATTGTGATGTGAGTTGGTGATCTGTGATGTTCTTCTTTCTGTAAAATTTTTACCACTGAAGTTTTGCGTATCAAATATAATTTAATACGTTATTTTGCTAGATGTACCATAGGCTTGTGTTCAGTTTTGCATAAAGTAGAACCCTGATCTTTCTAGGTTTATGAATAATTTCCAGGTGTTAGATATCTAAAGGAAGGTGATTTTGTCTGTGACAATGTTGGAAGAGGATTGTCATATGGGTTGGTAAAATCAGGTGCCTGTAGTATATTCATGCCATACACACGATCAAGGAGGCTGATCAAGCAGCAGGCCAGTTAAGTATGCCCTTGCTGCTGTGGGTTGACTTGCTACACAGAATGGTAAAAGAAATAAAAATACAGCCATGGCTACTACAGTGGATGCGGCAACGGATTCGAGGCTATTTTAGAGAAGCCCAATCTCCTGAAGCTATTTGGGCGAAGCCTACCAAAATCGCGGTCAAAATAGCAAAAGGCTCACAGCCTCCGGGAAGGTAGGAGCGGTCAGATTTGTTGAGGTGGCGGCTAGGGTTGGGAGTTCTGTTGAGAGGAAGACAGAGAACATGAGAGGAGTCGAGGATGGGAGGGGAGCCGAACCTCGAGAGTGGTGCCGCTTGCTTTCAGCCAGACCGCATCCGCACGGCGGGGTCAGCGCTGGGAGGAGGCGGGCCGCGGAGGAGACCGAGGAGGGCAGAAGAGGGACTAAGCAGTCGGGGACCACATGTCGGCGCCGTTTTTTTATAGAGAGGACGTGTGAGACAAATCAGAAGACAAATAATAATAAGGAGTAAACATACAGACCTGACTTCTGAAGAAACTAGGCCCGAATCTACGTAAGGAGGCTCACGCATTTCCTTTTGAACATTAGATCGATAAGCTTGTGGATACTTGCATGAGATTCATGCATGCATAGATCGTGCAACTTAGGAACCGTTTTCTCATTTCCCTCTATAACTTTGTGTATAAAAAATCCATCAAACTAGTTAGCTCCCCGTGCCAACGCGCGGGAACTATATTCATGTTATGCATAAAAATTAAAAACATGGAACTAAATAGTATTCGTAACATTATCATTATCAGTGGGCAATCTCTCTAGTTAACATGTATAAACTCATCTGTACAAAAACATAAAACACCATAAGTTGACCAGATAAAATAGCCGCCGCCAGTGGCAATTCTAGCCGGGGGGGGGGCAGCCCAGCAAGGTTTTTGGACACTGTAGCATCATTTTTCTCTTTTTTTCCCTTTCACGGCCCACCCTCGCAAGCCCAAATCAATTGCGGCCCACTCCCATGTTGGGCCCTAGACTCGCCACTGGCCGCCACCTACATACTCTATCACAGCAGCAAAAAGCAACGAAAAGGTGAACTAAATTGTTATATCCGATACAAAGAAACATACAAATTAACCTTGACGTGTGGAGGTAACATTCAAGTTCACAATTCATTGGGACACCAATTCTATAAAGCATAAACGATGATGTGCCAACAAAAGCAAAAAACCATGTATTGTGGTTCTAAAAGCCACGCATGTTCCTGATACACTGATACAAATACACATAACTTCTAGAAGTGTTTATGCAGCCAACTACATAAGGGGGAGAGTGCAGAGAGATCATGTGGCCTCCTCTAGTAGAACATAGATTTTTGTGAAACAATCCAAGGAGTTATCCGTCATGTTGGTAACTGGTTAAAAAAATGTTGAAATGGTCATCCATGAAAATAAACACATGTTACTCACAGGCCAACAGGAAAGTTAACAAAACCTCAATCATACTTCAGCGGTTAGTTGGAACAAAATGTTGACACCTCATACGAACTCAAATCGTTCCTTTTCTCTCTTTTTTTTTGCAAAACAATTAAACAATCAATAGCAAAATGTCACAAGAATAGATTCTTTTGCCAAGTGATCATGATGGGAACACAAAGAAACTGCCTGAAAGACATTTTTACATGAATTTTGGCACGCTTGCTTCAAGATTGTGAAACTACAATCATGTAAAAAACCCTGAGAATTGGCTGGTTTACCGATATTAAGTAACGATTTAAAGTATGCATAGCATGGCAATTATTTTATATCCTAGTGAAAAGGGAAAAACTCTTCAAAGCAAATCTGTGAAGAGCATAACTATAATGTCACTTCATAGTATTGTTACTCGTGAAGCATACCTTAAGAAAACATAAGTAGGTTGGCCGAAAACATTCCATATGGAAAAGATATCAGGAATGTTTTCTTCAGCTTTGAACTTGGAATGGTCCACAGCAGCCTGGAAAAATGAATGCTAAGTTATTATGACAAGGTAGAAAATAATGACGGTAAGAGAATAAATAAGATGCAGCAGGGGACAAGCATGAGCCCATGAAACTGTGTTTGACAGTTACACGACAAAATAAATCTTCAAACTAAAGATTACTCCGCGGCATCTTTAAATATAATCGAAAGCACTGTTTTTTTCCACCCAAATGCTTGGCTACATAACAAAGGAGAAGTTTGACTGTACAAACTACAGAATCAATGGTATTTTTATTTTTCACCATCATATATAAAGAACATGTTGGCAGACATAACAGAAATATAGTTGTAATAGTTTAACTGTCACATATAAGCTGAAATGAGTATCAAGAACCAAATATAAAGAACACGATCCACCTTGGGTGCTACTCATAAATGGACAGATGCCCTGATAAATAATGGTATGCCCTGAAGCAGTTTATACCATCGTTGTACCATTCATAGAAAATATAGTTGTCAAATTTGCATTTTTGTATTTTTTTTGATACAGAAGAGGAGCAAAATGTTAGAAGTTTTTAGTGAGTAACAGGATCAAAGAAGGGCTATGCTTTAGGAGGCACCAATTTTAAATTGGCAATTTGGCATAAACCATAATCATGAAGCATTTGGGGATTGAATCAATCATCAGCAATACTAGGATTACGTCCTTCACTTTCATAGAGTCATGGAACAAATAATGGCATAGAATGCATTTCAGGTAGGATGTCAAAAAAAAACTGAAGTAATAAAATCAGACTTCAGTGATGACATGTTCATCAGTGCACATAATATGTAAGACCTACTTTTATATAAGCGTATGAAAATTTAAAATTTAAATCAGTCGTATTGGTGAGGTGCATGACAATGTATAAACGCAATATAAATCAAGATTAAGTTGACAAAAGGAATAAATGTATGAAATGTAGGAATGTTCATCTTGCAGCATTAAAGGGATTTTCATTATTTATTTGTTTGGGTTTGGCCTTGTGAAAGAATCACAACATGCTAAGGTTTGGGTAACTTGAAAAAAATATTCAAATGCCATGAAGCTCTTCAGTGTCTTTGCACTGAATGTAGGGTTGCAAATGTTCGCTGCAAAAACATATAAGTTCCACTGAATTTTTAAACCAAATCAATTGAATCATGAAGATCGCCAAGAATAGTAGTTACCTATAGAATATTTAATGATTCTGTTGTATCCGCCAATCACCTTCACTGATGATTTACAGCATTGGACTGATCTTATTGATGCAACTGAAGAAATGCAATAGGAAAAGTAATCAGAGTAATAAACATGTCAACCTAAAATGTATTAAAAAAGTGCCCTGTGTTGTTTGTACTATTCTGCAAGGTTTCTAGGAAATGTGGTTTGTAATGGGGATGGACAAAAAGAGTTTTTGCTAGCAGAATAACATTGGGAAGTAACCTAAAAAATGTTCAAAGGAACAAAGTCCATGCTCCCACATTCAACTAAAATTGCACCTGTGTAATCGAGACCATTCAAGGACATTGATCCAACATTGTTAATACTTAGTGGCATTTTATTCTTCAATTCACACAAAGAAAGATAAGTTTACTAATCTGTTAACTAACCTGTACAACTCTTTGGGTACTCGTTGGTAGGGAAAATGTCCATTATTCTTTATTAAAGTTTGAGGACTGAAACCTGAAACCTAATCCTAAGGAATCAGATACTACACTCTTAAGTCCCATGAGGCCACTAATTATACAGATCACTAAATCAGAATATCTGATTGAACAATCTCACACACACAAAAATAATCCTCAACCTTCACATATACCAAATCCAGCACCGAGTAATAAATTGTCCAACTACTAAGTATCAATCTTATAAGCTGAATCCTCAGTAGTCGATTGTGACTTAAAGAAGAGATCATCCAGAAGGTTAAGTTCTTACCCAGAGAAAATTACGGTCAATCTCCCCCTTGTCCTCTACGTTTGCCTCTTCTGGCTTTTCTTCTTTTTTTCCTTCATATTCCCTTTCCCCTTATTTCCGGGCAATGTTTTAAATAGCGGGGTAAGGGGTTTAGCGGCATGTCTCTAAAACAGCTAATAGCGGAGCTAAATCGGGTTATAGCGAGAGATAGCTGTTAATTTGTACATGAACATAAATAGCGCTACATTGCCTAAAACATCTATAGCGGGAGATTTAAAACTAGAGCAAAGTCCTTATTTGGCCCTAAAAAAGTTCGTCGTTTCTTTCTTGGCTCAATCTGAAAAAAAGATCTCTCTATGGCCCAAACCGCAAGTTTCATTCCTTTCTTGGCCCTTCCGTTAGTTTTGAGGGTTAACGGTGTTAAATATATGCTAAAATGACCGTTATGCCCTTGAGTTGAATAAAAATGAAAATTTTATTTTTGAATTTTTAGAATTGTCTGAAATTCCAGAATAATGTAATTGTTCAAGATTTGATATGACACAAATATACCAAATCCTTCACAAATAACGGACTGTAAATCGAGTCAAAAAATGTTGCTTCCATTCTTGAAGAGGAAGGGGACGGTGAGCTAAAGAATCGCAGTGGCAGCAGTACCTTATCACTGTGGGGGAGCCACCCAAGAGTTTGCTGGGGAAGGCACCGATACAGAGTTACAGATGAGCAACGCTTGGAGTGGGCTGGGGAGGAGGGGAAGCAAGCAGCGGAGCATTGAATCGACCGTATCTGCAGGATGACGGCGGTGTGCGACCTCCACGATCCCTTCCCTCAATGGCGGCTGCCTGAACAGTAGGACCGACTCCCGGTGGCTACGTGATGGGTCGTTGGGATGGCAAGGAACAAAGGAGCCGGGGATCGATCTGTTGCAGAGGCCGGCGGCGCTGGGGAGCTCGCTGCTAAGGCAAATAGGGCGTCAGGACGCCAGGCAAGGAGCGCAGCAGCGCGCAGCGGCTGCGGGGAGAGAGAGCGACGGGTGCGGGGATAGGGCGAGGGGCGCTGGCCGGCTGGGCATTCGGTTATTAAATCGGTTCGGTTCATACGGTCAACAACAACTTCGGTTAACGAAAAATTGACAACCGATTTGGTACCAAAATATTGAGCACTGCGCATGGTGCTGCTGCCGTGAGCACTGCGCATGGTGCTGCTCGTTGTTCGTCGCAAGCTGATTAACAAAGAATTCCACCCAAATCTAGAAGCACTCGTGGCTTGAAATCACGCATCAAGCCAAACCAAATCGAACCAAGCGAATTAAACTATCTGCTGCAACGGATTGAAGCGAGAAAGCAATGGAGCTTGTGTTCTTGGACTACGAATCGAGGGAGGGACGGCTTGGCTCTGCAATTCGAGCGAGGAGGAGCACGGCTTCGCGATTTGAGGTAGCAGGAAGAGAGACGTGGTGGTGTGTTTCTCCACTCCAGCTCCGACGCCGACGAGTTCCTCCTCGCCGGAACCTTGCCTATAAAAGGGGCGCGTGGCGCGGCGCTCCGGCACCGGGAGCGGCGGCCTGAGGTCGAGAGGGGTGGGGAGGGGAGGGGAGAGGGCGACGGCGGACGCGATGCGTCGCTGCGCGGGACACCCGATTTGTGGGTGACGGGTTGCTGCACTCCGAAAATGGGGGGAGGCTCTAGGTCATCTGTTGGAGAGATGTTTTGCAGGTTTAAAGACCCTTTTTCAGTATAATGTGGGACATCTGTTGGAGTCAATCTTATGGCGGCTGGCTTAGGAAGGAGCAGAGAGAGTAGTGCTGTCCAAACGGGCCGCCCGGCACGGCCCGGCCCGGGCACGAATTGGCCCGACCCGTATAATTTCGGCGTA
>LAPY01000668.1:27393-38416 GCA_000970635.1 Eragrostis tef
CTCTCTCTCTCTCTCTCTCTCTCTCTCTCTCTCTCTTCTACGACAATGAAGGTACCCGTACATTTTTTTTTATATTTTTTTATTTTGAGAATTACACAGTACAACGCAGACGCTCACAACACGCACGCACACTCACCCCTATGAACACACGTACGCAAACCCTACCCCTATGAGCACCTCCGAAGGACTGAGCACCCGGTAGATCTGAAGATTCCCGAAGTCACCAAAGGCGCCTCATTGTCGACGGGAACGTCGCTTACCACTTAACGCATAAAGCCAGTAAATCCTATAAAATTCGCTCTCACCGGGAGTCGAACCCAGGACCTCCAAGGTGTTACTCGGGTGTCTTAACCACTAGGCCAAGACCCCTTTCACAGGTACCCGTACATGACCGGCTGGAGGAAGAAAAACAGAAAGTGGTATGGGCTAGGCCTAATGGGCTAACAATGATAGGCCCATCAAATGTACACATGTTTTTCCTCATCAATTGATGTGGTTCTCATAAAAATATTCTGAGAAGATTTTTCTATAACCTATAATATTATTGAACTACAACTGAATAGAAACAATTCAAATGAGCTATAGTCGCTGGTCCCAATTAAGAAAAGACATGTTTTTATTCCATTAAACAATAATTAACCTCCTGATTGAAAAAACATAGGAATGTTTTTAGCCATAAGTTTATTCTCTTAAAAGTACTCCATGAAAGATCGTGGAGAGATTATTTCAACAGTATGTTCAAACTGGCCTCAATATATACTACAGGAGGAGTTGGTTGATTAACAAAACATACATGCAAATTTCCTAAAATTTGTGACCTGCTAAGAGACCATGTTTCATGTGGCGCTACTAATAGCAAATTTCGCTTCTTCCACCAGTTGTGAAATGCTTCAACTTGTCAAACGAGGGTGGACAATTTTAGGCTTGCAAGCATCAACGAAAAATAATAATTTAGTTAGGACAAAAGTTTAGAAATGGCCTTGATATTTGTATTGCATCAAGTCTAAATGCCCAACGTCTTGCTTCATAATCTAATAGGGGGTGAGAGGACCAAATTTCTTTATAGTTTTATATATATATATATATTCAATGATGGGAATTTTCCATTTCTTTTTCTTGAAAGAAGTATCAAAATGCATGGTACCTGTCGTAGTTTTCTTTTTCCTAACAGGTCGCTATGTGATTGTTAATGATAGGATGATTTGTCGCCCCAAAGGATTCCTCCAGGTACTCAGGAACCTTCGAGCACATATATCAGACTCTGATTTTCATTTTTCTTGAAAAAATAACTGATTTTTATACATCCTTTTGTTTTGATGAAACGGTTGCAAAAATTTTAACCCGTTGTAACGCACGGGCAAATTGCTAGTTGAATTATACAGTTGTATAAAACACAATTTTTATGTCAACATAGTTAAATTTATCACACTTCAAAGACATTGACCATATCGCTCTGTCCATCTATATCCATTTATCCATACAGATGACCTCATTCCTCGTACCAAACAAAAACTCGACTCGCTCTGTCCATCCTACCAAACACGGGCAGAGTTGCCCCATCCCACAAAATAAGGATGATCCAGCCACATCTCTCTATGAGCCCAAAACAAACACACCCTATCACATCACATGATCGCGTGAGTTCAAATGATGCGCGCATGACCTTGTGCTTGCTATGCTCCCGGGCACACGCGGCCAAGAGCTCAAGTTATGGCATAAAATAGAAGTGTTATATACTAACTAGGTTCATCAGGCACGCTCCGTCGAGCCCATCAAATCCGTTGCAATAAGACATTGTGATCATCTTCGTTTTTTCTCTCTCTTAACGTTGTGTGCACTTAGGATTGGACCTTTGTTGCGTGAGGGCAACAAAAGGAATCAATTATGCTGGTGCTGTCGGTCGTCCAGCCACGTAGTGCTCCCGTGTGTACATGTTTTCTACCCCCGCCCCCCTCATTTTTTCTTCTTTAGGCCACACTTTAATTTTATTGTTTTGAAGACAAATTTTAAGAAAAAGAGCCAGCTTTTTTTCATGAGGACGAAAGGGCTCTCACAAAAATGAAAGTTTGCCTCCTCTCTCCTCATAATTACCTTGCCAAGTCAACAAATCATGCATGTGTGCCATTGAATTTAATGCTTATAAAAAGATACATTGAGACTGGTTTTAGCTGCCACGCGCGGAAGACATAGGCCAGCCACGACTATCGGCGGCAGTGACCTGGCCTCGTTTCATCGCCTGCTCATCTCTTCTCATCCCCTTCTCTCCACTCTCCAGAAACAAATCCTCACAACTTCATCATGTGCTTTCAAGGCATGTGAAGCATCTCGATAGACACCAGCATCTTTGGGAGCTGACTCTTCTCCATCAAAACAGCAACCCACAATCATCCCTCTCTCTTTGATTCAGTATGCATCTCTTCGTCCCTCTCAGCTAGCGCGATGGATCCGTGGCACCACCTCCGATCCCCTCGCATGCACCACCCCGGAAATTCGCCCTCACGCATTGGCGTCGCTCCCGCCTCCTCCATCCCCACCGTCCTCATGTTGCATGTGCCTCTGTTGCTGCGGCAAGTCCCACCAAGCTCACGCCTTCTTTCCCCTATCTACAAAAGATCTTTGCCGATGAAGCCCCGGGTAGGGAAATGAGGCCCAGCCACCAATCGAGATCTCTGTCGGCCTCGCATATGGCTGTCCGCAGGGAGAGTTTGGGGTTGCGTCTGCGTTGCGCACGGCCCGCGATCGAGGAGCCCAACTGCGTCGCCGGCCACACCTAGCCTGTCGTCAGCCACCGTCATGACCACCGGTGAGCCTCTCCCACGGAGAGGCTCAGCCCCGCTGCCTTTCTCATCGGCCTCATAGGAGATCATAGCCCAACCTCACAGCAACTGACTTTGTTGGGCGATGCGTCAGCACGAGAGGCGGGCCACGACAGTAACATTATGCGTGTAAAAACTAGGAAGCACCACGTCAGTTAAATCGCTGTGCGGCAGCGACGCACCTTCAGCTTTAGACTATATGTGATCAAGAAAGGGGCAAATGGGTCTTTTACGCTTTTCTTCTAGGAAATAAAACCAGAATATGGTGCATAATGGCAAAGAAGGGATAGAATTTAACTGCCACTGGCATTGACGGAATACAAGTTTTTTAGGTGGCACCTAAAGAATTAGTACAGTCTAATGGTTCTGAAAGAAATTGCCCAATTTGTAAATAAAAAATAAGATTTTGTTTTAGAATCAAATAAAAAATTGCTCCCTCCGTTCTTTTCTATATGACACCATTGACTTTTTTTGTTACTTTGACCCTTCGTCTTATCTACAAATATTTGTGTAAATAGTTAAGTGTATAAGTTAGCTTTAAAGTGCTTTTGATGATGAATCCAATAATATTCATTTCACATTCAAAAAATAATTATTTAAATCTCTTTCCTTGTTGGGCCGGCCCACCCCGTCCCGCCCGTGCCGTCGCGTCAAAGGCATCGATCCCGCCCGACGCGGCTTCGTCCTTCCCTTCTCCTTCCTACCCCCACAAGCCAGAGAAGAGCCGCTTTCAAATGGGGAAAAAAGTTTTCCTTATCCATGCGCTCTCGCAGTCTCCGGCCGAACCCTAGCCGCCGCCGACGTAGAGCACGGGCTTCTTCTCCGTCCTGCCTCTCTGTACGCGCGCTGGCGGCGCCTCGTCCTCGCGCACGGAGGCGGAGCTCATCCCGGCGCTCTCCTCGCTGGACCCCACGGCGAGGACTCCCAGCTCAGATGGGGTGCGCCTCCGCACCCGATCCAGACCGCCGCCTCCGCCTTCAATTTGCCGCCGCGTTAGATCCGCCGTACCCGAGCATCCACCGTCCGGATCGTCGCCGATCTGCCGTTGAAGAGGCGTCCTGTCCCCGCACCACGCACGACCTCAACGGGATCTCGAGCTCCTCGGCAACCCAGCGCCCAACTTCGACGGAATCTCGAGCTCCTCGACATCCCCAGCGCCCACGCACGACCTCGACGGGATCTCGGTTCCCCGGGCTCGTCGACCACGGCCACGGCAACTTCCTCCCTGAGCGCCTACCTTCCCTGGCCACCGAGCGTCACTGAGCTGCACGGCCGCCTCATCCCGGCACCCTAATCGACGCCCTCCCATCTCCACAGCGCAGGTATATGGCTCTCGTTTTGCATCATGTCTTGAAACTATGCATTCTCTGTATCTGACAACGGATTGCTGCTCACCAGAGCAACTAATTGCTCCGTATTCGTTTGCTTTAGGTTGCTATTCAGTGGGGTTGATAAAGAATTCTGTTAGTCTGGGTGATTGGGCATGCCTTAGGAGAACCTGGGACCAGCAAACATAGTGTGTATTCCCTTGCCAATAGCTAGAATTTGCAGGTCCATAAAGCAGGATAGCAGGTCAGAATGAAATCATTCGGAATCAATGCAATGGCGAATTTGCCTGAATCCTTCTGTTAGCATGACGATTTTACTCACCTGTGATACCTTCAGTTCTCCAAGACCATAGTTTTCAGTCAAAACATGTACCATATGTTGATTCAGAACTGCGTAACAAAGTAGGATGCAGGGCATTTCATGTTCAGTACCATGATGCTGGATTTCCGGTTTCTTTATTCTCGTCCAAGCTTATTTCTTATTCTTTTTTAGGTCAAGAATTTGGTGGATCTTTAGCATTATGTAGGACCTATTCCAGGTGTAGTGGTCGCTGGCAGATGTCCAGTACTGGGCTATAGAAAAAATGATGATACGAATTGAGGCATATCTTAGTGATAGTACAGCTTTTGATATATCTCATTGCAAATTACTGAATTAGTCTTATGACACAGGCTTATTCTTGCCTCCCAGGAGGTTGTTTAACCTGGAACACAGCATTGCCAATAAAGTTCAATGACAAAGTTCTGTACTGACAGATGGTTGCATGGGAAAACCATTACTGAAATTGCACCTCACCTGTCTGGAATAATACTGAAGAGGACAGTCAAGAGTAGGACAGTTTCGCAAGCTCTTTGCAATAGGGCATGGGTCTCGGATATAAATTATAATTGAATATATCAGCATATCTTATGGTTTTTAGTTGATAGCTTATTCTTGCCTCCCAGGAGGTTGTTTAACCTGGAACACAGCATTGCCAATAAAGTTCAATGACAAAGTTCTGTACTGACAGATGGTTGCATGGGAAAACCATTACTGAAATTGCACCTCACCTGTCTGGAATAATACTGAAGAGGACAGTCAAGAGTAGGACAGTTTCGCAAGCTCTTTGCAATAGGGCATGGGTCTCGGATATAAATTATAATTGAATATATCAGCATATCATATGGTTTATAGCTGATAGCTTTAACCTGCAGCAAGACGCTCAGGACCAGCATGTTTGGCAATTGTCAAAATCTGACATCTACTCGAGTAGGTCAGCTTATAATGCCTTTTTCGTTGGGGCAATTAAGTTTGCACCATGGAATTTGGAAGACTTGGGCTCTCCTTCTCTGTAAATTCTTCTTGTGGCTCGCCATCAACAACCTCTGCTGGACAGCGCATCTGTTAGCCAAGCGGAAGTCACCACATCCTGCAGTTTGCCCTCTTTGTGATCAAGTTGAGGAGACAATTATACATTAATTGGTGTCATGTGTGTTCTTTCGGCAGATTTGGGCAACCGAGTTGCAGAAACTGAATTTCATCTCTGCTGCGCCACATCCACAGTTGTTTCTCGAATCGGTGGAGCAATGCTAGATTCAAGTCCCGAAGGAGCTCAGGCAAGGATTCATTTCCCTCATAATTCTGGTTACATGGGAGATTTGGAAGCATTGGAATGATTGTGGTTTCAACGGAGCGCAACCTAGCATCTCTCATCTGACACGGACAATTGGCAACAAGTGTGCGCTATGGTGCATGGCAGGGGACTTGCAACTTCAAGAGCTGCTCACTCGGTCGCTTCCTGGCATTACTTAATTAGTTAGTCTTTTTTTCTATTTGTGTGGTGGCGCGCCTGATTCTGTTTTGGGCCTTCTTTTGCTTTGTTCTTTACATATTGTACGTGTGCTGGTGGTTTGGGAAGGGCTATCACCCTGTCCCCTGTACTTTACTCCTCTCTTAATGAAATGAAAAAAAAAAGAGAAAGCAGTTTGGCCCACACAAGCAGGAAACTAGAGGAAGGCAGTTTCCCTAGATATCTCGCTGTTACTTGGTTTTTGTTTTGATTCATGTATTCATGGCCTTCATTTTATCCTGAATGCTCCTCAACATGATGTGATAGAATTGGATGCAGTTGTCGTCATGAATTAGAATAGACAATGGTGTTTTTTTTGTTACACCATGTTCATTTCTCTCTTTTTAACCTGTCTTACTGAATTCCTGATCTGATCTAATATTCGTGGTATGTAACGTGTTAAACCTGAAAGAAGTGTGCTTCAGTCACCATAATTATCACTTAGTTGTGTGGCAATTCCTTCCAAAAAAAATCATGAAGACATGCTTGTAGTTTTTGTTTAAATACATGCAGGTACACTATGAAGTGATATGCAAGATCAGTACTTCATATATTATGTTGGTAATCTATTTGATTATCTTATCTGTTCATTGTTACAGCTTGGTTCCGACAGAAGTTGTGTGGTGCCGACACAAGACGCTAAGAGATTCTAGCTAGCGACAGAAGTCGCGAGGTTCTAAGAGTTTGTGACACCATCAACAAGGTGCTTGAGGAGCAGGGTAAGGGCTTCCACTGAAGTCTTCCCTGGATCTATATGCTCGGGTTATCTTTCATGTAGGTTTCAAATGGGATCTTGGTGAATTTGGTTTAGGTTGTCAGGTGGACACATGAAGGTGATTCCTGAAGATGCAAGGAAGAAGGTAGTATGTTCAGCCTATTGAACTTGTCTCGAGATTTGACAGTCTCTCTTCTACATATAATGACCATCCATCGTGGTATTCCTATAATAAGTTGGGGTATGGAAATTAGCGAAGTGCTCTTTATTCTTTTTCTCTTGGCGGTGTGCTAACGTGCTACATAGATTGACGAATCCATGGATGTTCAGCCTTTTAGCTAAAAACTCGATATGTATCTGACATTAGCTTTTTTTTTCCTGCGATAGTGTAATATTTTTTCTCATTGTCAATATGACCAGGGGGCACAAAATGAAGCTTCTCATTAGAGGCTGCATCAGTTGGAGCTGCGATTGGTGGTGGTGTATCTGCTGGGTGTCATTCATATCATGTTCAATAGGCGACGAAAAAAAACAAAGGTTGTGCACTGCTCCCATATTCTGAAGATTATAACCAACTTTGTTCATCAACTTTTAAATACTATATCGTCATTCTTCATATTTTCTGTTTTTTTTTTACAGTGCACTAGATTTGTCAATGGATAACTTGGTCGACTTGACAACTATTACACATTCAAGTAGCATTGTGGGGCATTCAGGTTTGAAAAGGCGCAATTTTCCTTTAGTTTCCCCGTTCTAGAATGGTAACAGCTCGTGTTATCTTTGTTGCTTCAAGCATTACCTACCTCAAAATTCCCTTAAGCAATACTTTTTTTACATGTTACATTTGGCATGGGTCCTTACTCTACCATTTGCCTGCCCACAAGTAAAATTAATACTACTTGATATTTCTCTCGAACGAGTAGCCTTCTGTTGATGGTTTTGGTGCAGCGTTGTTTGTTTCAACCTGGACTCTCGCCTTGCCTGGCTATACCTACATTATTTTGATTGCTGTTGCAAGTTTCATCATCCAGGCTGGTTCTCTACAAAGAACGTGGCAGATTTTTTTTTTGCCCCATAGGCTGATAACAAGCAGGTTCCAGTTTTCAGTTATATAATAACCATACGGTTCTTACTGTACTACTATAGTAACCACATAGCAATTTCTTTCTGAACAAAGTGATTTGAGGGTAGGGTTGAATGATATGGGTAAACTAAGCGATAACTGTAAAATTGGATTCCAAATGCTATTCACCCCAACCCATATTCATGTTGATTCTGTACGACTTATGTTGTTTAGAGGAAAATATACTCTTTTTTTCTCAGTCCACACAAAAAACTTCTCGTTGGGTGCTGCATCAGTTGGAGTTGCAATTGGTGTTTTTGGACTTCTGCTGGGTGTCTTTTTACATATCATGTTTGATGGGCGAAGAACTGTAAAAAAAAGAAGGTTCATGTCCCCATACTCTGAAGATCTACCCAACTTTGTAATGATACAGCATGCTTCTCTTTGGAGCTATATAACATGCTTCTTTTTCAATCTACTACAACAGGGTTATTGAACCTTAAATACTGCCCTTGTTACCAATATTTTTTTGTTTTGTTTCACAGTGCAGTACATGCACTACTTGATTCATCAACTGATACCTTGGTTGACTTGACTACTATTACTAACTTAGCATTGGGGGGCATTCAGGTTTGGAAAGGCACAAATTTTCTTGAGTTTTCCCCCTTCCAGATGGTCACAGCTTGCGTTATCTTGGTTCATTCCACCATTATCTGCCTCAAACTCCCTTTGTACATGTATAAAAAGTTTTGTTACTTGTTCAAACATTGGGTGTGGAGAGTTGGCACCTTTGATGGTTGTCATGGATGTCCTTACTATTTCATCTCAGGATAGAATGACGTGGCCTCTATGCTAGATTACTTTGATAGGCTCCTTTGTTTGGCCTGTAAAAAAGAAAAAAAAAATCCCTGCCTGTTTGGTGTTGCTTTACTTTGTTCTCAGCTGTGTGTGCAATGAGAAATACACATGTGGTCTCCTTGCCTTATTTTGTTCTCAGCTGTGTGTGCAATGAGAAATACGCATGTGGTCTCCTTGCCTTATTTTTTTCTAGATTAAGACAGTTCTGCAGTCTAGAATGAATTGGTAGGCTCCTTTGTTTTGCCTGTAACAGAATGGATTCCCTGCCTATTTTTTGTTGCTTAATTTGTTCTAAAGTGTATATGCAATGAAAAATACACAGGTGGTTTCATTTTCCAGTGGTTTCCTAGATTAAGATAATTTTAACCAGTTTATCTTACCTTGGTTGTTATTTCTGGTAGGTTAAGTCGACCATTTGATATCCTCAGCGCCACCTTTTCATTTTACTGTCAGTTTGAGGTGATTGGTTACTTCTTTTTTTCCCCTCTTTGTAGGCACCTGTGTTAGGCCATTATCCAAGAGCTAATGATTTTGGCTCAGAAGTCATGCCATACCTGCAATAATCTATAATTTGAAGGTAGTTTTCACCTTTAGAGTCCAAATATGTGTGTGATATCTCACAATTTTTTTGACCAATAACCTTTTATTATCCAGCATTTGTTTGCAACGTTAGTTGTATTGTCTGTAGTGTGGATATGTAGTTATTTACTTGATTGTGTGAGCATCTCCTTTTTCCTGCTAGCTTAAAATTTCTACTATATCCACTCTGTAATAGGTGGAAGCAAACATCCAAAGCCATTTATGCATCCACAGAATTGGAATTGTGCAATCAGCTGCAGCGTTGGCTCAACTAGCACACTCCGCCCTTGGTCCATTTTTTCCCTATAGCTTGCCTGAAGTAATGCATTAATGTATGACTTCTATCATTCGAGTCATATCAAACCATGTCACCCTGATGAATAGGTTATCCTCTTTGGTAGAGTGATGGTCAAATACTTCTTTTAACAACTGATTTGACACATATGGAAAAAAAAACTCGTCCCACCTGTGAGATATGGAAAGTCTTGACATCTGTGTAATGTCCCCTTCATGCAGTCTTCGAATCCCATTTGCAATAACATTTTATTTTACTTGATGTGCAGCTGACGACGTCATTCTATCAGCACTTGGTTGTTCAGAGAAGGGTTGTAGTTTTCTCTCTTTCACTTTATATTGGATGTCATTCTATCAGCAGATACTTTTCATTTTCTATCCACACTGTTGCGACAGCTGAGAACCAGGGGTAAACTATGTATATTTGAAGTACTATTTTAAAATCATTATTATCTATCTTTTATGCCTTTTGTACGCAACTTAGTTTATTAGTTATGTTATATTAGATCAATATCTGCTGGTTATCTTTGTGATATCACATGATACTATGTAGCTCTTTGGAATCTCGGCCATCCCATGTACTTTTCACAACATGATTTAATGAACTAAACCCATTAGACACAAGCAACCAGGCACTGGTAGACACAGTCACATTCTAATGAAACATCATCCCCAGCAGCTGGCATGGACAAAATAAAACTGAATTTTACTTAAAGAGAATAGTATCAAATCTATCTACCACAGCATCTCCTTTCTCATCGTTAGCACTCAAAATTGACGGAAGGGCCAAGAAAGAAATGAAAGTTACGGTTTAAGTCATAGAGGTAAATTTTTTTTCAGATTGAGCCAATAGAAGAACCATAAAATTTTCTAAGACCAAATAAAGAATTTGCTCATACTGTATTGTTGGGAGGATCCATCCATAACAATATGTACACACCGGCATACTTTGTTGTGCACAAGACACGCATCTGAAATTGTAGCTAGTGCGCATAAATTGTTTTTTTTTTCATCACCCATTCCAGTACTTCAACGACCGCGTCACTGGACAAACTATTGAAGCATATGAGCTCTGCACAGGAGCACCTGACGGAAAGCAATGCAGGAGCCGGCCTCCGCCTCCAGCAAGCAGGACGTCCGCATGTCGATGGAGGCGCTTCTCACCTCACGTACCTGCGCCAGAGTAGAACATCATGGAGTGGTGACGGCGCAGGTTGACGTGGAACCGTGGAGGAGCCCAGGATGTGTGGCTGTTGTTGGCGATTTGGCAAGCGGCGGCTGTGCATTTCCATGCATTGGGGAAGTACCGGAGCTAAGCGGTTGAAGTGAAATTTTTTTTTTGAGCACAAAGCGGTTGAAGTGATGGGCCTGCGGCCTGCCTACTGAGCTGACATGGCTTTGTGGGCTGCTTTCACGACAGCCTGCAAACGGGACACAAAACGGGATTATCCATCCCGATTGGAAACGGGACACCGGCAAAACGGACGGGAGAAAAGCAAAACAGTAAATACTAGGAGAATTGAAAACGACCGGGTGAATCC
>LAPY01000668.1:76425-91111 GCA_000970635.1 Eragrostis tef
CCCCGCCGCCGATTCCGGCTTCGCCCCCAACCACGGATGCGGATCCTGCACAGCACACCCACTTGTTTGAGTCGTCGCCCAGGCGGATCACGCGCTCCATGCTCCTCAAGCCTCCTCCTCCTTCTCCTGACAATGCCGCTCCCAAACCGGAGCCACCGCAGCAGGAATCCGAAGCCAGGAGGCGCTTCACCAGATCACTCTTGCTCAAGGACGACGACGATCTCTCAGGTACCACCACCGCCAGCAATTCTTCCTCATCACCTCCCCCCAACACTACCACCCCCAACAAGGGGACCTCGATCCTAAATACAAACAAGATACCCACCAACCTCAAGGAGCTGCTCGCCACTGGCCTGCTTGAGGGCCAGCCCGTCAAGTACATTATGAGGAAAGGCAAGGTGCGCGCATCATGCTCTCTCTCTATCTATTCACTCCACTCCATTTCTGCGGCCTGTTTCTTGGTTGCTGCAGTTTTGACCAGGGATATATTTCAGCGAGCGGTACTTCGGGGCGTTATCAAGCGTGTTGGCATACTGTGCTCTTGTCCTTCATGCAAAGGCCAAAAAGTGAGTTTTATCTTCTCTTCTGCATAAGTCACCACCTTGATATCCCACCTACAACAGTTACCATTGCTTGCAGGTTGTGTCACCTTACTATTTCGAGGTGCATGCTGGAAGTACCAAAAAGCACCCTTCCGATTACATTTTCCTGGAAAATGGAAATAATCTGCATGATATATTGAGGGTATGCGCAAATGCTACGTCAGACATGCTGGAGTCCGCAATACAGAAGGCAATAGGACCGGCACCTCAGACGAGAACGTTTAAGTGCCAGACCTGCAAAAGTGGGTTACCCGTCATCCTCACCAATCTCAGAGTTGTGGAGTGCTTTAATTTTGATGAACATGTAATGTTTCAGGGTCATTCAGCACTCTTCGCCGGGGGAAATTTGCTTTGTTATGTGATTCTTGTCTTGAATTTAAGGGAGCTAGGAACAGTAGCAGGTAATATTTTTAATACAATTGACTGTTCATGTTTTGCTGAACATTACACTAAAAAAAATACATTGAGATCACCAAACTGTTGCTTGTTTGCTGCCCTATTCAGGTCATCGAAAATTGGACGAAGTCCCACTTCATCTGCAAACAGATGTAAGAGTGCATCCCCAGGATCAAAGACTGTTAGTGCAGGAAGACTTACAAGAAAGTAGGTGTTTTTTTTATTACAATAAGCATCCTTATTCCTTACATCTCATTGACCCTTCTTTTGCTGTTTAATGGGGGAAAAAAAAGGGATAAGGGGTTGCATAAGGTTGTTTTTATGAGTGGTGTCTTACCAGAGGGCACCGACGTCGGCTACTATGTTGGTGGAAAGGTATCTTTACTGTTCTTTGTCGCTCAACTTCTCTCGTTTCAGCCAATACATGCCATTTTAATTGACAGTCACAGTGGTATATTTCTAGAGGTTACTTGATGGATACATAAAGGAGCTTGGCATCTTTTGTCATTGCTGCAACACAGTGGTAAATTGAGTCTCTTTCCTTAGACACATCTTGACATTTAATAGAATCTACGACAAGCTCAACTGATGAGTGAAGCTATTCTTAGTTTGTAATCTTTGTACTGAATGAACAGGTTAGTCCTTCGCAATTTGAATCCCATGCTGGTCGAGCTGGTCGACGCAAACCGTGAGTTGTTATCGCAATTTATTTCTGTGAAAAGTACTTTTCAAACTCTGATTCCTTCTAGTAACTCTACTGTAGTTACCACAACATATACATGTCAAATGGTGTTTCACTGCATGAGCTGTCAATTTCACTTTCGAAAGGTCAAAAGATGTCAAACAGACAAAGCGATGACTTGTGCAGCATCTGTTCAGATGGCGGGCAGCTTCTTCTTTGCGATACCTGCCCAAGAGCTTTTCACAGAGGTAATGACATGATTCATAGCAGATATGAGATGTTATATCTGTGTTTGCTGCTTAATTAAGCTATCTTTCACTCTTTTAGTCTTTTTTAATATGTGAGAATTCTCTGGTTGATTGGCTGAATTACTTATGCCTAATAGTGATTTTGATAGCGTCTTTTCACCGAAACTTAAATCAATGTGCCAGAGTGCCGACCTTCGTGAGATATATCTTAAAGTTGCTAGTAACATTATGTCTTATTTATAGTCTGCATGGGTATTCCTGTTATATTTACTTTCTTTTGAAATTGCAATGTTGCATTTAACTCTAATGTTGAACTGTTCCTTACTGCCTTCTTTGCAGTTCTTGTTCCTAATGCCTGGTGCAGGAACCATGATTCACATATCCCTTTTGATTAACCTCTTTGAACAAGACCACATTGCTGAGTTCTCATTACTATTATACTGTATGTCTTTTGCAGAGTGTGTTGGCTTGTCCGCTATGCCAAAGGGAACTTGGTGTTGCCGATATTGTGAGAATAGGCAGCAGAGGGAAAGTTCTTTGGCATATAACAACAATGCGATAGCTGCTGGGAGGATTGAAGGAGTAGATCCCTTGGAGCAAATATTTACGCGGTCCATACGTATTGCTACAACACCTGAGACTGGATTTGGTGGTTGTGCACTGTGCAAGTAAGTGTTAGTCTATGGTGCTTGCTTATTCACTCTGCCATGCTCTTTGTTTACTCTTTTCATAAAATACAGACACTTACAATCTACCCCAGAAAATGTCTCTTGCAAGTAGAACAATTTTTGACAAACTCCTAGTATCAAATAGTGCTAGCTGCTGTAGATTGGCTGGGCTAAGGAAGCTCAACGTCTAGATGTTGAATTTTCTCGCTCCTTACGATCTCATTTGTTACGCTTACGTTGATCTTAATTTCACTGATGCGTTCTTTTAAGTCTTTATCGCCCTAGATAATTTAAGTCCACAGGTGGGAAGGAAACAAATTCATAGAATTTGAAAATTAATATTTGAGTTAGTTTTGGATCGTTACTTATTTAGGAGTTTGAGTTGGCAATGTTTGTAATAGACGGCTCTTAAGGCATTTGAAAAGTTAATCCAGACGATTGCAGTCTAATTTAGGTTCTCTGTCTATTCTTCAATTTCCCAATCCCTGCTACTGTTCCCCTTCTATCTCTTGCCAGCAATCTACGTTACCTCAAATTAGCTGATGTGGACAAAGAAGTCCCTGATATACGCTTCCCACAAGAATTCAACCATCGGCACACTTGGGGGCATATCCACAGCCGCTGCTGTCGCCGCCGCCACTTCTCCCACTGTCGCGTCCTCATGGTCAGCACAGTCGAGTTGGACAACATGACGATTGTGGTTTTCATCTGCAGGCCAAGTTGGAGCTTCCATCGTTTGAATGAAAGAAGCCCCATTACCATGGGTTAATCGCTGTGAGACCTTTTGTGGCCTGTCTGGCATGCTTCTCTCCACATGACCGGGACTGCTCAATTATGGTATTATCGTATTAGAACTCAACACCGACCCTCCTTCCATGGGACATTTCGTTGAGCTTGTCACACCCAATTCGGACCATCAATGATGGAAAGTCCATGGGAGAGCTTGCTCTTCTTTGTCGAGCTCGTACGGCTGATGAGTATTGTGACAAATTCGCGACACTAACACTGTTGTGTCGCGACACACAATTTTTCAATTCCCTTCACAATTTCTCGATCCCATTCTATTGTTCCCCTTCTATCTTTTGCCTGCAATTGGTATTACCCTCCTCTGCCCATGACAATACGTGTATCTGTTCATTCATTTTAGTTACCTGTTGAGATTACTATGGGTTTCCTGCTTGTTTATGGAAGTCGTTTATCATTGGTACTTCCTTATAGAAATGTTTTTGTTGAATGCACAATTCTTGTTTGCAATTACAAATGGTCAAAAATTCAGGACACAGCTTTGTTGTTTATACATGCTTCCATTCTGATGCTCGTGAGTGCCTTCTCATTCATCTATGTATAATCCATGGAAATTGCCTAATTTATTTATTTATTTATTTTGGCAGGCTCCATGATTTCAGCAGAAAGAAATTCAGCCCGCGGACTGTGCTGCTCTGTGACCAAGTATGTTTGTCTATCATGCTGGCTATAATTTGGCAATGCATGTGTTGATAGGCTTTCTTAATTGTGCTTTTTAACACAGTATTTGCAATTTTGTTCTGTAATAGTCCTTTGTTGTTTTTTGACCAGTGTGGGAGAGAATATCATGTTGGTTGTCTGAAGGAACATGACATGGCTGATTTAATGGTGATTTTCCTAGCATGAAACATATTGAGGAGTTTGTAGCATAAAGTAGGGACTGTATTAATAATTGACTGCAGGCGTTGCCTGAGGGAGCATGGTATTGTTCCTCCGACTGTGTGAGGATTAACCAGATGCTGGCAGAGTTAGTTAGCCGTGGAGCAGAACCTATTACTGTTGTGGATATGGATCTTATAAAGAAGAAGCGTGAAGAAAGAGGTTTAACTGAGGATGGTGACCTTGATATCAGATGGAGAGTTTTGAAGGACAAGTGTTCAGTAGATAGCAAATTGGTGCTCTCCAAAGCAGTTGCGATTTTCCATGTGAGTTTCTGTCGCTTTATACTGACTATATATGGATAGTTCAATAAAAGTTGTTCAGTGACTGTTTGTCACTTGTAGAATTTGCGATAACGTACGACAATCACAAATGCATATAGTGCATGTCCTGTCCTGTACATTCCCCATTTCATGCATAACCTTGTACACTGCTGGTTTAAGCTTTATCAACTAGGAAAAAAATGACAGGATAAACTTATCTTTGCTTCGCTGCCCGACTTATAGAAGGGGGCAGCAACGATGACAAATTCTGCTCAGCACTTAAATACGTCAGAGCTTAAGCATTTAAACAAGTTCTTTATTTGGTTACAAAACCAAGGATGCATCTTTCTGTCTGTTGAGTAATCAGTACCATCTGACCTTTTCCTAAATACTAATATACTAATTGCACTTTCTACAGGAATCATTTGATCCAATTATCCAGATTACAACCGGGCGAGACCTCATCCCAGCTATGGTTTATGGGTATGATGGACCACTGTTGTCTGTTTTATTTGTATCACATGCAAATCAAACTTGTGGACATGATATAAGCTGTTGTTTCCAGGAGGAGTGTAAGAGATCAAGATTACTCAGGAATGTATTGTGCTGTCTTAACCGTGGGGTAAAGTTTCTTCATAGATATTTACTTGTCAGGAAAAAAATACTGGCATTGTCTTAACTGGTTTAGTTGTACAACTGTGAATTTGGTTCTGTTGATGCAGCAACAATGTCGTTTCTGCGGGTCTTTTCCGCATCATGGGTAGTGAAATCGCCGAACTGCCATTGGTTGCTACAAGTAGGGATAGCCAAGGCTTGGTAAGTTCACATCTATGTATATTTGAGATATCTGATTATTGTGGGCCAAATTGTTCTTTTCGAGGGAACCAAGTTGTTTTATTATGTTGAGATAAGAAAAATGAAAGTTTTGTGGATGGAGTGTCTGAACTAGTAAACAAGTTCCACAGAGAGTATATGTGCGATGTGTAGTTTCTCCAATAATGCACGTGGACAAGGAACTGCAAGTGTGGTCCATTGCCTTGATAACTATTGCGGATGCTGTAGAGAAATGGGACTAATCTGCTTATGCTGAATTAGTTACATCCATGCAGCTGCAGTTTTGATGGTTTTGAAATATGCCTCTGCAAAACTGGAAATTGGTCTGCCTCTTTGAGATATGTTGTCATGCAGATACTTTTGACCGAACTGCCTTTGCTTCATCCTGTGCTTGCGAGAGAGGGAAGGAAGACACTGACAGTTTGGTACAAAAAATAAACATAATGGCACATCTTAAAGAAGCAAAAGTTAATGGCATGTTTATAGTTACCATCATTGTAGTGGCATTATATAAAGCTGGCAAAATAGCAGTGGCTTGTATCAAATTGTATCTGCATGGTTGGACCGTCGGTTGCCACAAACTTGTGCCTGTTTGTTCAGACACACACTGAGGTGTAGTAGAATTTAATCTTTCTTTCTTCTCTGAATTGAGCAGAGGTATTTCCAAGTGCTTTTTGCCAGCATAGAACGATTGTTGGCATCTTTGAAGGTGAAACATTTTGTGCTGCCAGCTGCAGAGGAAGCCGAGTCTATCTGGACACACCGGTTTGGTTTTACTAAGATAAACCAGGATGAGGTTTGTTCATGTTCTGATATCTGACTTGTCAGCATGTGGGCCTGAAATTAAATCAAGGTTCTAACAATGTAAAAAATATCTATGCTGCAGCTCCGAGAGTATCTCAAGGGTGGGCGAACAACCGTGTTCCAGGGAACATCAACCCTGCACAAGTTGGTCCCGGAACGGGAATGCTAGTTTTATGATTATGGCATGGCTGGAGCAACATGAGTGTTCCTGATATTGGTATGGATAGGAAAGGGAACCTTTACCCTTTTCTGATGAAGTGTTGGACATGGCGGTACAAAAGTTTTAAGTGGAATGATTGTATAAGAGACGAGGACAAGCAGCAAAGGCAAAGCCAAAGCTGAGTTGAATTTTAGGCAGCTAATTAGGAGGCCAAATTGAGCATATGAATTTCTGGCCGTAGTTTTGGGTCGAAATCAGGTGGCGACTGCCTGTGTGTCTTGGCCGCGAAGTTTGACGGCAGAGGTGACTAGAATGTCGAGTGGCCCCTTTTGATCTGTGGGAGGAGCTATTGTGACATTGCGTGTGTATTGCAATATTAGGCTTGCTAATAGGTAGAGTAGCCTGTGTGTGTGTGTGTGTGTGTGTTTGTGTGTGTGTGTGTGGTGGAAGCGAGTAGGAATGGTTTTAAATTCAACTTACAGCCGCATCTCTTGTTTTGTGCTGTGTTTCTGCAAGTTTGGACGTTGTATCTGCCTGATCGCAATCATTCAACTGGAAATTCTTTCAGGTGATGCATATACGGATATCGTTAATCAATATGTAAAAGTCTATGTCAGTTGCAAATTGAGTGATGGAAGAATAATATAACTTTCATTCATCGATCTAGATAACGCTGCATGAGAAGTTTTGGACCGTTTGTAATCTTAAAGCTTAGTTTTTCATTTGCATTCGTACTACTATCATAATAATAGTATGTCTCAACATTTTTGTACATTAAAAATATTTCAAACATTTCAGTACGTGTACTTATAGTTCAGCTTTTACAGGGATGATTGTTTTTCTTATAACATAAAAAGAAACAATGCAATAGATGAGATAAATCAACCATCAAATTGATTCAAATAGATCTCTTGGTGCTCCTCATATGGGCTCCTCATAAATCTTTGAGATTCAATGTCTCATACAGTTTGTGCTAGGCAACAAAATTAAAAGCACAATTAATGTTTTATAAATAATACAATAAAGCATACATTTTTGTTACATTAGCGGTCAAACTTTGTCTCTCATATGCAAGAAATTGGCACTGTCAGCAAACCACCTGCCACTTGGTGATTTTTTTTTTTGAAAGGCCACTTGGTGATGTGAATGTGAAACCTCGCATCATCCTGGTTGCCCATGTAAATCAAGTTACTGACGGTCTTTATCCAGAATAAAGCAATGATGGACAATGACCATTTCCACAATACACCTTGACACTTACCTCGAACAAACCATAACAACGGCTAAATACTGCCTATTCCACTTTCCTTGTGAAAAATATGGGAATTTATGAGCTTCTTGGAAAAATTGTCCTAATGAAATTCAAGAAGCGATCTGAGTAGAAATTGGGCTCTACAACCGATATTGATAATGAATTATATTGGATGAACTTATACGCATGTTCAATCTTTTTTCTTATGTTGTATTCCTGTAAAATATCAATTATCCCCAGGTAGAGAACCACATCATACACCTGACAGAACGATTCATTATCTTCTACTTGATTCACATGTTCTGCTTTTGCAGGCATGTTAACCCCTAACTGGATCTGGAGCCTGTTAAGATTAATAATTACTTGTTAATATCACAACTTTGAATTGCAGCAACCAGCATTCCATGATATAAGAGGGGAACAAATATCATATCACTAACCTTGCGGTGCCTGGAAGCAAGAGATCTACTTCCTCAAAACTTGCACTTGATGATCGAAGAGGACCTCCCCTTATATGAGGCCCAATTACAACACCATTTTGATCACTAGCTCTCTGAACTAAAACCAGTCCGTCAGGATAGTTAGGTGTGTCATCGTCTAGGGCATCTGCATAACCACAAAATCTTATAATCAAGATGAACAGAAGGAAAAAGCTATTACAAAAAAATAATTTTAATTCAGTGAAAAATAATTTTAATTCAGTGAAAACAATATTGAATTACAATATGCCACTATAGAAATTTATGTAGATCAAATAATGATTGGCATCACATTGATAATGTTGATCAATAATAATGATAGCTTACCTTCTTCTGGAAGAACAACCAGTCTGTCTAGGATAGTTTTTTTATGAAAGGAGGCTTGTGTCTGTAGGTTCTGAGGAGCTCGATAATGGACACCAAGAAGCAAGCTATAATCCATTATTCCATGGTTCCTAAGGAACTTGCTATCGATCTCAATTTGCCTATAGATAATAAACATGATTATAATAAATATGCAAGCATTCTAATCAGTAGTATGTAGCAATTACAATACAGTTCTCAAGTTACAAAATGTGCAAAGCAAAAGTGGGAACAAGAGGAAGAGTAATAAATCATAGATAAAAAGACAATTTCTCTAAAGAAGTTAATGATTGATTTCTTCTTCATTTGTCCATCAAGTAGGAATAATTGTGATCTGGGTAAGTTACAATTGTGCAGCTTCACAATCCCATATATGCATTGTGGGGAAAATTACTTTATGGGAATTACATTTTAAATCAAACCAATATCAATTCCGACTCCATGTGAACTTTAACAATCAATGTATGATAAAAGAAAAAAAGACTAGATTGACCAGTTGTTGTTATGAGGACGATATTATTAGGCTAGCACACTTCTGAGATAACATTTTGCAAGGTAGGGATGCTAAAATTTTAGTTTTAGTGTAAAAGTATTAATTCTACACCTTGAAAATCGAATGATTAAAATAGCAGAAATAGTGAGTGAGATATGTCAACTAGGAATAAAACTAAAATCTAAATAATCTTGAAATATTCTGACGTAGATAGTTCGTCAAGTTCCCGCTAGTACTAAACAGAGTTAAAGTACATGATATATTCCATGTCACCGGCTTCTGTTGCTTCATACAGTAAATTAGACTGATCCACTGTTCACACCATATTTTGCAGTAATGCAACAGAAGAAACTGAAAGGAAGACCTTCATGAATCATGATGTAATATTAATTAGGATAATGCTGCTTACTCAAGTAGTGTCTCCCGCCAAGAAGGGTCAAGATAAAATGAATACTTTAGATCCAAGTCTTTTAGCGTTGTGTTCTCGTCGATTTCTATTTTGTTTGTTGAACGTCCGAAGGAAGAACCTTTCAAGTCAAACCTTCGATGAATTCTAAGTTCTGTGCAGAACATGTTTCCCATCACTACAAATCGGAACTGCAATAAAGACAAGACCATTGTTTAGTTTCGGAAAATTAACTAGAATAACATAGATATGCAGAGCACTTCAGACTACATACTTTCTATGGGAATGCTGACCACAACCATAACAATTATTCTATAATGAAATCACTAGCAAATCCGTGGCACATATGTTGAATGGTGTCTCAAGAAAGCATGCAAAACTGACAAAGCCATTGGCTTCTAGAAGATTAAATCTTATGGAGACCAAAATATTTAATTATGAGGAAAAAAACAAAGCCACACTGCTAATAATGTTCTTACCTTTTGGCCACTAGAAGGGTGAACCCTGTGAAGACCAAAAAATTTAGTTACCAGTGTGTTCTCATAGGTATGGACATGATGATAGTAGTCCGGAAGCATTCGCAAAAGAACCTACAAAATTTTCAACAAATTCATATGTAAGCGAATGAATCTAATAACAGATTTGATGAATTGATCCTGATCAAATGATATGAAGAAAGCTATTTAAAAATATAATTTGGCATGAAATATGTTGAGCACGACAAAAGCCACAACATATTTCACTATGACAACAAGTTGAGCGAGCCCATAAAAGTTGCATAAAAAATGCCTAGATCATGGAAATATCTGGCTACATATTAATAAGACATTTCTATGCATTACTAGCCTCAGTTACTCCACGAAAGCTTAAATATGGCAACCTGCACTTCAGATTTCCGAAGAGTCTTTATCATAAATCGATCATCCTGGGATAGGAAAAAGACACTTCCACTCTTTCCAGGAGAAGATAGCTCCCTGAGTGCATCGCTTCCACATATGGAAATCATATAATCGGCTGCATCAATCTTGAACATCTCCCTCAAATTTCTACAAGCAAGCACTAAGAGGAGATTATATTTGGTTAAGTTATGAAATATGAATAAGAATTGTTATAGGGCTCTTAATAGCTTCCCAAACAAGGACAATTGCTTGTAGTTATGTTCCAACTAAAGTAAAAGTAACAATAATAAAAGGATATATGATTCAACTGTTGGCATTCTGAATGTACAAAATTCAAGTGAACTTGTACAAGACTAGACATGGCAGGGCACTGATGCCTAAACATATTGTTCTCTATATTTATAAATACTCCTTTGTTAAGCATGTGATTTTGAGTGATCTGAGTGTAAAGCATATAGCGAAAGGGGTCTTGGCCTAGCGGTTAAAGCATCCGAGTAGCACCTCTTAGATCTTAGGTTCGACTCTCGTAGGAGCGAATTTACTAGGATTTAACGGCTTTGTGCTTTCAGCGGCGACGTGGCTGACGACAACAAGGTGTCAGCGGCGACTTCGTCAATCTCAAGAATTTGCCGGCTTAGTTTTCGAAAGATACTCATAGGGGTAAGGTTTGCGTATGTGCATTCATAGGGACGAGTGTATGTGCGTTGTGAGTGTCTGAGTTGTACTGTGTAATCACAAAAAAAAAGAGTGAAACACATATAAGTATCTACATATAACAATAGAAGAACATGATCATAAAATATTTTTTAAATAAAGAGAAGTCTATATCACAAAGCAAATGGAAGCATAATAAAATATGGCCTTAACAAGGGAAAGACACAAATGCAGCAAACCTGAAAACCATTGGGCAGTAGTCCTTCCATTTAAAATCTTCAGCGTGATGCGAGGGAGTAATACGTGAACCATTTTTTGGAAAATTCATCCAGAAACTTGCTCTTGGACCATAATCAGAAGTTCGCACCTCACGCCTTTGGATCGGTGTAATCTTTCCAACTGTATACCTGAGTATAACCATATCACACAACCTTTTAGCGATTGTCAAAAAATCATTTATTAGTTGGTTTTGCAATAAAACACTCTCACATACATTATAAAAATATAAACATGAACACATTGTCGGATTTTATTCTACTTATAGTGTAGAAAGCCCTAGAATGACAATGATGAAGAATGTTCCTCTTGTTTCTTGAGCTGCCAAAATACTTACGTTGTTCTTCCACAATATTATAATTATCTACTTACGTTGTTCTTCCACAATAATTATCTCTCGAACAAGGAATTTACAACATTGTTACTCAAACAAGAATGCACTGCTTTGTTTAATGGGAATGACGGTTGATACTACATGCATGCTAATGACTTGCACTACCAAGAGAGGAAAGAACTCAGAATCCAAGCTAGATTAATTAAGAAAGTTTATGCATTACCTGATTCCAAGCTGCAGACTGAGCATTAGATCATAGCTCCTATGTCCTTTAATTATTGTCTCTCCAGGTTTCTTGATATCCTTCAGCATTCTCTTTTGGCGTCGAGACACTTTTTTGCAAGAATCCCATAATCTCTTATCAACTACAACCTCACTGATAAGAACACCTTGCATGTATTCTCTTTCCAATATACGAAATGAGTCAGCCTTGTTTTCACAGTGTTGCATTCCAGAACTTTCACTGGTGTCACGACTAATAAATTTTTCGATAGCTGCTCCAAGACTCCATCGTCTTTCCAAAGATGCATTTTTTGAGTGCGGTTGCTCAAAAGTCGAGCTTATCCTCGATGAAGCACATGCAGAGTTCTGATTTCTGCCACTCTCAATGTCAGCCATGTCAAATGAGTGCGAGTGAAGGATGTGTGAGCCACGATTCTGGCTTATGATGTCAGGAAGCGCGCCTCTGTTTCTTAAAGCATCTATGTCACAACCCTCTGGATAGAATGTGCCTTTTCCATCTTTCACTCCCCTTGTCCAGGTCCCTACATAGTAGCCACAATCCTTCCATGTGTAGACTCCATACCCATGCATCATACCATCTAACCAGTTGCCTTCAAATGAGTCGCCATTTTTCCATGTAAAAATTCCTTTTCCTGACATCACCCCATGCTTCATGCTGCCAACATAAGTGTTCCCATTTGCCCAGGTATAAGTGCCATGTCCATCTATTTCTCCTTGAATCCAAGAACCCTCAAAAATATCTCCATTGGGATATGTCTGCAAACCAAGGCCATGCTTACGATCCAACTTCCAGTATCCCTTGTAAGTCAAGTTGTTTGGCCCGCTATATTTTCCTTCACCATAAATGTAGCCACCGGAATATTCACCTTCGTGGGTGGCTCCTGTCGGCCATAACGTCTTTCCGTGCCCATGCCTCATCCCCCTCCTCCACTCACCCTCATAAGAACAACCATCGGACCAGACATAACGGCCTGAGCCTTCTGGTGTATTTCCTAGCAACGTGCCACAATAAACATCCCCATTAGGCAGTATAAGCTCTCCAACTCTATAGCCAAAATTTGCTTTAGAATCATTTGAATCTTGACAGCTAGTAGAGAAATCAGCTAATAAGGACTCTTTCCAGAAATTCAAGCTATCCCCTCGAGGAGGCTCAGATCTTTTATAATGCGAGATATCACCTTGAAGCTCATCGGAGGGATCCACAGAGCTCGTCATGCATATGGGTACGGCTCAACAGGGGCTGATGGCCCAAACTGTAAGAAAGTGAAAGAGAAGTATCAGTTATACTTGCAAGTACAGAAGAAGAAACGATCAACAACAGCAACATACATATGGTAAGCTCTCTATATAGGAAATAATCCAGTAGCTATCAAGCGAGAAAGAAAGAAGGAACATCGTCACATCCGTACCTCGGTCGATCCGACCGGCTGGAGTGAACTAGCCTAGGGAGGACACGGAGAGGGGAGGAATTGAAGGCTGATGTCGCAGTGCAGCTTGCTCGATATGCCGCACTGCATGTATATATATTAAGCTTCCTCTGCTCTGCTACAACTACTAATTATAATATTCGAGCTTACCTGACAGCGTCACCTTTAATTTCATGCGATCGGCAGTAGCATGCATTCCACATGTAACTAAAGTTGAATGAATATATTCTATGTCGACCTGCTAGCAGCTTAGCTGCTGATTCGATCTTTACTTCTCCAAACCATAACAAAAGCTAGCTTACTAGTTGTCGCAAATCCATTTGGAATATTTGTATTATGAATCTTGAATTCTGATCACACAGCTAGGTCGTTTAGAATATATGCTTACCAGTAATTAGTGCAGTGCATGCAGCGTGGCTTTTCGAAAAAGAGTCATGGAATTTGTTGGCCAGCTTTAGTTTCCAACATACTACCACTTTAATTAAAGTGCGTGTGAATTAAAGGTCTTTATCAGCGAAAGTTGTTCCGATCATTAAATAAATTGACATCTCTAGATTTTTAGACATTTGTAGACCAACGATATACATCAAGTTTTACATTACTTCTCACTTTACATTAGGTTTTACTTTTCACTGGCTTCGATTCAAGACACCACAATATTCCACCAATACCAAATGTGTGCGCGTGTTTGTGGTACTAAGGATGCAAATACTTGTGGTTTTCTAAAACCGGTTCCAAAAGTTATGATTTTATGAAACAAAGAGACTAAATATATGTGGCTTTATGTTATAAAGTCTAATTGTTACATGCATTTGTGTCATTGGTATCATGTAGTTTCCAATGAATTATATACCCATAATGCTATATAAATACCACTTCCTCCATCCCAAAAGACTTTTTTTTTTGCTACATGCTCTCTCTGATCTTCTTCCTCATTAATGGTGTGCCATTCAAGTGAGCCAAGCAACAAATGAGATGTGATGTTCTATATATGTTTTTTTTCTAAGTCCTATAAGTGTAAGTAAATAAGAACACTTTTTTTGCGAAAGAAAATAAGAACACTTTTGTTCTATATATTCCAGAATCACAAATATATGCTCACGGAGATCTTATTGTCGACTACACATGGTTCTTGTGTTAGAAAAAAGAATCAATACATCCAAATACACATGTAGTACTATATATATATTATGCATCACTACTTTGGGTAAAGAAAGTAATTAATATCTTTCGGCCACTTGAATATATATCGTCTAGTTCTTGCTTAGCTCTGAAGCTATATGGATGCGCAGAAGCAGTACTTTGATTTTTTTGGATGAAACTGGAGGGGATTGCTCCCCTACAGGTTATAATATATTAAAATTAAAAGAGGTTTATAGTACATAGCAAAAGAAAAAGAAAACAAAGAAAAAATTAAGAAAAAAATCTAAATTCTCGAGTTTAGCCATTCTTGCAATTGATCTTTATGCTTTGGTCTTGCCCGATGGATAACCAAGGACAGCTCATGGAAAAACTTGTCT
>LAPY01000668.1:102783-113828 GCA_000970635.1 Eragrostis tef
CGGCAAAGGAGGCGGCGGTGGTGGTGGTGGTGGTGGAGGCGGCGGCGGGGTGGTTCACGAGAGCCATTAACGCTACTTCAACTAAACACCGATCGAAGCAGAGGTAGCAGAAATTAAGATTTGGTATTGCCATTACAATTTGTTTTATGATTTATAGTCTAATTACTTATAGACAGTGGTTAGGGTACCATCGAGTCTTTACAAGCTAAGGGTGCTAGCCCTATTTGGGTGACCGTCACCCAAATTCCGATTTTGGGTGACAGTCAGAATTCAATAAATATATATATGGACAACCACTCTTAGTTATTAGGCCTCCACAGTTGGGATTGGAAAATGTTACCATGGGATGGGAGAGATTCGATCTACACGTACGTACGTCTACAACCATGCTTAAGAGCAATGCATAGGAGCTGGCAACATACGATTGTTACAAATAAAAGATGATATATGTATCATGAAGAACCTTGTGATGATTCGTGGAATAAATGTCAAACAGGATAGGTCTGGAAGAACAAAAGCAAGAGGAATACATTTTTTTTTAGCACAAGTCATCCTCCTTTTTTATATATATAATTCAAGTCACCCTCCTTTATTAATCAATCAAAGAGTGTGAATTAACGCACAGAAAAAGAAACCAAACATGCATGCCAACAGAACTGTAAAAAGAGCTTCTCGCCAGCCTATGAGCATCGCTATTCGATCCTCTGTTTTCACAGGTAACATGGACCAAAGTAATGTTGCTCTTCCTAGAGTTAAACTCCCTCACAATTGGCTCATACAGACCCATTCCTTTGCCGTGTAGATTCCTAACCACATTAACGCAATCGGTCGCAATTTTGACTCTTTGCGCAAGCAAATCGCTCGTCAAGTCTAGCCCTTCTCGACATGCTAGAGCTTCAGCTGTCTCAACATCTATTATTCCTTCCATTACTACTGTCGATGCACCTTGGAAGTTGCCTGTATCATCCCACGCCACTGCTGCTATGGCTGCTATGGCTGCTATGCTTTGACAGAGCTGCATCAACATTAATCTTCATAGAGCCCAACGGCTGCGGGATCTAAGTAGGATGATTGACTTGTTGAATATTCTCGTGGATTACCTTCTATCATGCATACCAGATCGTCCAGAGTTTGACTACCACACGTGTTAACTCGTCTGCGACAATGAGTTCATGATTGTCATCAGCCATCCACGAGCATTGCAGTCCTACACTTGACATATAAACTTCATGGTCTCCACCTTTTTTAAATCTCATACATACTTAGACATATTACAGTCTAAAAGTGAATGTTGCCATGAGTCTTCATCACTACAAATCGTGCATGGATTGGTCGGCGTCATGTTTCATCCATGCCTAACGTCACCTGTTAGAATAGTGTAGCGTGCAAGTCTCTATAAAAACAAGCGCATCTTAGATGGTACCTTGACATTTCACATATTTGTCCACTCTTTTTCCTCAACCTTGATGCCTCGTAGTTGTGTTCTCCAGCCATGATGTTCACCAAGAGGAATATATATACAGAAGAGGGATTTCCTCCAGACTTGGAGAATAGTACATTCAAAAAAGGAGCCACGTGGGCCTGGATCTGGGCCTGGACCGCACTTGCACGCAACCCAGCCCAATCCAAGCAAGTCAACCCGCCTCCTTTTGTCCAACCCTGTTGTCCCAAAAAGAAAAAGAAAAGAAAAAACTGTCGGCCGTCGTCTTCACTTTCCCTTTCCGGCGAGCGAGAGATGGCCGCCGCGGCGGTCCTGGCGCTGCTTCTGGCCTCGGCGCTGGCGGGAGCTGCAGCAGGTGGTGACATCGTCCACCACGACGACGAGGCTCCCAAGATCCCCGGATGCTCCAACGATTTCGTCCTGGTTCGTTGGCTTTCTTGCCTGCTTTCCCCTCCACCCCCAAGCATCTCTCCTACGCAGTGCATCATCAGCTTATCTGCTTACCTCATCTGTTAACACGGACGGAAACTCATTTGTGTTTGTTATCCCATTTGAGTTTACCTGTCCATTTCACCCCCGAATTGTTACCTGGGTAATTGCCCATTCGAGTTTACCTGGCGGATTGGGTCCCTAATTCTGAAAATTGGATCGATGTGTGCTGAATTAAACTCTTGCTGTTGGATTCCATCAGTAATCAGTTGCGCAATTATGTAACCTTTCTAGCTTGAGCTCATGCTTTCCAGCTTCAGTGAGAATAATGTTTTTTCTATCTCTCTCTCTCTCAAAAATGAAAAGAATGCAAATAGTGATCCTTCCCATAGATACTGCTTAGCGTCACATCTGGCATGATGAATTGATGACTTACCCTGACGCCAATGGTCACCTGAGCTGCCAAGCCTTGCATCCTTCATTGCAATATGAGATGCTGTATATATTCCGGATAGCAAACATATTTTCATTTTCCATGTCAGATGAACATTTCTCTCTGCAAATTAATTTCCTTTTATCTCCTGTTCGAATGAAAGGTAAAAGTGCAAAGCTGGGTCAACGGCAAGGAGGACGATGAATTTGTTGGTGTTGGTGCCCGCTTTGGCCCCAAAATCGTCTCCAAGGAAAAGCACGCAAACCGAACTAAACTCACACTTGCAGACCCTCTTGAGTGCTGCTCTCCTCCAAAAAACAAGGTTTATCTTCGAGAACTCAAAGCTGCAATTTTTATCTAGCAGTCCCCCGCCCGCAAATAAAATGAAATAAAATAATGTGTCCAGGCAGTTGAAAGCTTTTTTTTTCTTTGTTCTAGGTTTCTGGAGATGTTCTTTTAGTTCAAAGGGGCAAGTGCAAATTCACAAAAAAAGCAAAGTTTGCTGAAGCTGCTGGTACTTCTGGTATAATTATCATAAACCATGTCCATGGTATGTTGTCTCTTTGACTTGTGGCTTTGCTTATTGTAAAGTTTCACATATGAACCTAATCATGTGACACCTTATACATCCGTGGAACGTTTGGTTACGCTTACTATGTCATGCATCTATCCTGCAGAACTGTACAAGATGGTGTGCGAAAAGAACGAAACAGATCTTGATATACATATACCTGCAGTTCTCCTGCCAAAAGATGCAGGTGTCGGTTTACATACACTTCTTACGAGTGGCAACACAGGTAAATGTCACATTAGTTGTGGCATTAACGTTTCAATTTTCATGTCTTTCTTTTGCCTTAAAGTGGATTTTTGTTCTACCTGAAATATCATACTGACATACGCTTGTCTCTTAGTTTCTGTACAGCTATACTCTCCAGACCGTCCTGTAGTTGACACAGCGGAGGTTTTTCTATGGCTTATGGCTGCTGGTACAGTCCTTGGTGCTTCGTACTGGTCAGCATGGAGTGCTAGAGAAGGAGATATCGAACAAGAAAAGCTCTTGAAGGTAGGTTCTGATCTTTAATGCATGACAATTTTCCACGCATATATTTTTTTCCTTAAAACTATCAAGCATCTCTCCTACGCAGTGCATCATCAGCTTATCTGCTTACCTCATCTGTTAACACGGACGGAAACTCATTTGTGTTTGTTATCCCATTTGAGTTTACCTGTCCATTTCACCCCCGAATTGTTACCTGGGTAATTGCCCATTCGAGTTTACCTGGCGGATTGGGTCCCTAATTCTGAAAATTGGATCGATGTGTGCTGAATTAAACTCTTGCTGTTGGATTCCATCAGTAATCAGTTGCGCAATTATGTAACCTTTCTAGCTTGAGCTCATGCTTTCCAGCTTCAGTGAGAATAATGTTTTTTCTATCTCTCTCTCTCTCAAAAATGAAAAGAATGCAAATAGTGATCCTTCCCATAGATACTGCTTAGCGTCACATCTGGCATGATGAATTGATGACTTACCCTGACGCCAATGGTCACCTGAGCTGCCAAGCCTTGCATCCTTCATTGCAATATGAGATGCTGTATATATTCCGGATAGCAAACATATTTTCATTTTCCATGTCAGATGAACATTTCTCTCTGCAAATTAATTTCCTTTTATCTCCTGTTCGAATGAAAGGTAAAAGTGCAAAGCTGGGTCAACGGCAAGGAGGACGATGAATTTGTTGGTGTTGGTGCCCGCTTTGGCCCCAAAATCGTCTCCAAGGAAAAGCACGCAAACCGAACTAAACTCACACTTGCAGACCCTCTTGAGTACTGCTCTCCTCCCAAAAACAAGGTTTATCTTCGAGAACTCAAAGCTGCAATTTTTATCTAGCAGTCCCCCGCCCGCAAATAAAATGAAATAAAATAATGTGTCCAGGCAGTTGAAAGCTTTTTTTTTCTTTGTTCTAGGTTTCTGGAGATGTTCTTTTAGTTCAAAGGGGCAAGTGCAAATTCACAAAAAAAGCAAAGTTTGCTGAAGCTGCTGGTGCCTCTGGTATAATTATCATAAACCATGTCCATGGTATGCTGTCTCTTTGACTTGTGGCTTTGCTTATTGTAAAGTTTCACATATGAACCTAATCATGTGACACCTTATACATCCGTGGAACGTTTGGTTACGCTTACTATGTCATGCATCTATCCTGCAGAACTGTACAAGATGGTGTGCGAAAAGAACGAAACAGATCTTGATATACATATACCTGCAGTTCTCCTGCCAAAAGATGCAGGTGTCGGTTTACATACACTTCTTACGAGTGGCAACACAGGTAAATGTCACATTAGTTGTGGCATTAACGTTTCAATTTTCATGTCTTTCTTTTGCCTTAAAGTGGATTTTTGTTCTACCTGAAATATCATACTGACATACGCTTGTCTCTTAGTTTCTGTACAGCTATACTCTCCAGACCGTCCTGTAGTTGACACAGCGGAGGTTTTTCTATGGCTTATGGCTGTTGGTACAGTCCTTGGTGCTTCGTACTGGTCAGCATGGAGTGCTAGAGAAGGAGATATCGAACAAGAAAAGCTCTTGAAGGTAGGTTCTGATCTTTAATGCATGACAATTTTCCACGCATATATTTTTTTCCTTAAAACTATGTACTGACAAACGTACTCAATGTAAAGGATGGCCATGAAATGCTATTGAATGTTGAGGATAGAAGTTCTAGCGGCATGATAGATATCAACGTGGCGTCGGCGATAATGTTTGTAGTGGTTGCATCATGTTTCTTAATAATGCTTTACAAGCTGATGTCTTATTGGTTTGTGGAGCTACTGGTGGTAATCTTCTGCATCGGTGGTGTAGAGGTGCTATTCTGCCAAGTTTTGCAGTTTCACTTTCATATCTAATACTTACACTATTCGTTTCTTGAACTAAAGCCTTTTTTTCATGCAGGGTCTGCAAACATGCTTGGTGGCTCTTTTATCAAGGTAGTTGATTGATTGTTTGACATTCTGTTCTAGAACTTCTCCAGCTAAATTGAGTTTTTTCTCTTGAAAATAGCTATTATTGAATATTGTTGTATCTTTCAGATGGTTTAAACATGCTGCAGAGTCTTTTGTCAAAGTACCATTCATTGGAGCTGTTTCACACCTTACCCTGGCAGTTTGCCCATTCTGTATCGTATTTGCTGTTCTGTGGGCTGTTTACCGCCAACAGACCTATGCTTGGATCGGGCAAGATATTCTTGTAAGTGGTACTATCTTTAGTATTCAGTGTCGCCCATCTTAGTTGACACATCAACTGATTTCAAATTCTGTACCTTTAGGGTGTTGCGCTGATAATTACTGTCATCCAAATTGTCAGAGTACCTAACCTCAAGGTAAGCCAACTGCTGTTATTTTTTACTTTCTGCATATTTTTTGTTTCTTCAATTGAGATTTTTTTAGGCGTTTTCTCTTTGAACTAAGCTTACCAACAGGCAAGAACTAACAGACTACTAGTTTATTATCACTTTGCACATCAACACTTGCATAGGCTATCTGAAGCTAGCACACAACAATCTAAACTTCTAGCTTGCCTTACAAATTAGGAACGCATGTCCTTCTATAGGCCAATGCAGACCTACCTTCTCCAAACCAATTCAACACTTGTATACCTCATCCCAAGGCTAAAAAGCTGGTGGTCAATTTACTTTTCTAGCTGCAGGTTTACACATCTTTTACAGCTTGTTACTTTGATAAATTACAGCACATTTCAAGATCTAGGAGGCACTTCACAGCTCAACTCCTTTGCCTCTTTCACTATGTTACATGAAGCTTAGCTATGAGATAGTCAAATCCAGTTTTCTTCCTCTCTTTTGCTTAACGCTACATGAAGTTGCTGCCAACATGTAATTATCTTGATAGTGGATTCATCTCAATAAAATAAATGAACTCCATTTTCTTGATAGTGGTTGTTGTTTACCTTGTGGCCATGATCAGGTGGGTTCAGTTCTTCTCAGCTGTGCGTTCTTGTATGACATCTTCTGGGTGTTTGTCTCCAAGAGGTGGTTTCATGAGAGCGTGATGATTGTGGTAAGTATCGTGAAGGATTATTCTGATATTTAGTGCCTATGGTGTACATGTTTTATTGGTTTCTTCTCATAGGTTGCACGGGGTGATAAGACCGATGAAGATGGTGTGCCCATGTTGCTAAAGATCCCACGAATGTTTGATCCATGGGGTGGATACAGCATCATCGGCTTTGGTGATATCCTTCTTCCAGGGCTGTTAGTTGCTTTCGCGTTAAGGTAAACTTGGCTGCCAAAAGTTTTTTTAAAAAAATGTGAATTCAAGCTGCTGTTTGTAACAGTTTGTATCAAACCACTATAGTTTGCCTTGTTAATTTGTCTACTGAGCTGTGCATTCGAATCATTGTTCAGGTATGATTTTGCTGGCAAGAAGAGCTTTCAGTCTGGTTACTTCCTCTGGGCAATGGTGGCATATGGTTCCGGTAAGTTTGAGACACCAGTCCATGTCAGGCTGCACGATTAATTTTGGTGTGATTCACTGGCTATGTTTTACAGGACTTCTTATCACATATGTTGCGCTGAACCTGATGGATGGGCACGGCCAACCTGCCCTTCTTTACATCGTGCCCTTCACACTCGGTAATGAAACTTGCTGGATTAAGGGGAGATGATGATTTGCATGGTTAAATTTTATTGGTTAAAGATCGGATCGGTTCTCGAATCGTCTGAGAGATGATTATATGCATGGTTAAATTTTATTGCAGGCACTTTGATTGCGCTTGGGTGGAAGAGAGGGGAGCTGCGAAACCTGTGGGTAAGGGGAGAGCCAGAGAGAGTGTGCACGCATATGCAAATACAGCTGCAGGGACCCACCACCACCCCAAACAAACATGATGATCAGTAGTTATAGTTAATAATAATTACAGTAATGTAGCTATGTGCCCAGATATGTAGACAGTATATTGTGCCGCAGTGGCTTCCATGCCCTTCGTAGCTATTGGCTGGACCAGTGCATATATCATGTATCGTTACTTATTAAGCTATAATCGGCTTAGTAGTCATCGAGCTGGCTGGCACATCTTTCTGCGATGCTTACTAATGATTACATATATATTTTGGCAAGTCTCGAAGTCAACTATTTTATATGTTTGTGCATAACATCCATCTACACGTATATCACAAAGCTTTAAACTTGGACTTGGGTGGCGGCGATGTCCATCGGCTGCTCCGGCGATGGCCTTCAAAATTGCTCTGCTAAGACGCAAGATCTGACAAATCTTGCCACTTTCCTCGCAAGATAAGTCCAAGTAAAATTTATCATGAAGTTGGTCAATCTTAAGATAGTTGGTGCCGTAGATATAGAGTTTGATAAACTAGAAACCAACATATTTGGAAGAGTGAGTATACTTAATAAATAACAAGGAACATTTTATTCTTGCATCATAATTTTGCGTTATTTTGGGACAGGGAGTAAAGATAGGTCTGACTTTGCATTCATGCATATGTTGGCAATAAAGAATTGTACTGTTAACAAAAAAAAAATCTTAGGGTTGGCTAGATTGTTTTTGGCAAGTGCTAAAATTTTCATAAACAGGTTGCACTTGATCATTTTTTATACCCAACATGTTTCTAACAAGCTACGGTACCCAACCAGGCAGCAGCCAGTTCTCCAACAAGTATTTAAACCAAATTGCAGACTACTAGAGTCGGGTGCTCCGAACGGAGACATCAAAATTGAGAAAATATTAAGTTAGATCAATTAAAGATTTTGTTGAAAACTGAAGATAGGATTGAAAATTCAGTGTACTAGCTAAACAAACTTTTACTTTTGGCCAGGTATATCATAATAGCTTAACACTAGTCGGACGTTCAGGGATTTTTTTTAATGGTTTGCATCAAGTTGTACCTTTCTTTCCATAATTTTTTTTTTCTTGTGAGACAAGCATGTGGCACTAGTATATCCAAAGCACTTGAACTCTGAGTTATATGACAGGTTTGCTCCCCAGGCATAGAAATTCTCATATTAGCCCAAGAAAGAAAAAGAAAGGGAAAAAAAAACAGCCGCCACTACAGTTTCAAATAAAATAAACAAAGAATGTGTTGTATTTATCCTAAACATTTTTATTGTTGATTTTTGCGGAACTTTTTTCCTGATTGGCCCATGCACCGCTCCCCATGGCCCTAGCCCATCGAACGTATGCCCTGGATGCTCAAACTCCATTTTCCTGATCCCCTTCGTTCCATGCGGCGACTCTTCAACACGCGACGACTCCGCGGCTTCACAATTTCTCGACTGCTCCACGACGCCATGGCAAGCAACGCGAGATCCATTGCTTGGGTCGAAACATTCGTGTGTATTGAAGCAGAGACGATGTAAGTTCAATAATTAACTTTCAGTTATTAACCTGAACTCGTTGCAGTGATTATTAAATTCAGCAGCTCCATTGCGGGTAATATATATTAGTTTAACCGTTACACAGCGCATTAGAGATAAAATCGGCTATAAAATGTCAGAGAGTGAATACCAAGAATTTGTAGTGCCTATAGCTAAAATTCCCTATAAATATATATATCCATATTATTATGCTTGCAATCGGTGGAACAGAACTCATTCATGCACCTGGAAATAATCAATTATGGGAAAGCTCGTCATGCCAGGGTAATGGAGTCATGGGGAGCACTATGTATGCTGGTTGCTGCGTTTTCAACCGCAGCAGATATCATAATTATCAACTCGTCGTTACTCTATAGCTAGGGCGATTCGCGGCTTCACTGAAAATATTAAAGGGGATAGAAATCCCGGTTCGGTCGGAGGGCATGGATCAATAAAGCTTCATGTATATATACACGGACCGTTGTGGAGTTGGGGGGTTTCAGATTGCCACATTCTAATTTCTCCTCATTTCTAGCGGATGTGCTCTGCTCTGCCGGTGTGAATTGTCGATGAACATGTTCCGCAGCTCCCCGTCGGCAGGGGAGAGGTCAGGTGGTGGTGCTGCTGACAGTAGCACGAGGACCTGGAGCATCAGCAGCCGCGCCAGCACGGTGTCGGTGTTGTCGTCGTCGTCGTCCTCGGGCGCGAGCAATGATGGCGGCGCGTACGATCATCAGCTGCAGCTGCAGGCGATGGGGAAGGGGGAGGGGGAGGGGGAGGAGGAGGTGGTGGGCGTGGCGGTGGGGAAGGAGGTGAAGGAGTGCAAGGCGAACCTGATGTGGGTGCTCAGCAACATGGACGCCATCCTCATGACCGGCGGCCGCAGCAGCGACAAGCCGAAGAAGAACCATCCCCTTCAGTACGTTTAATTTTCTTTTTCTTCGATTTGGTGATCCATATCCATTGCATTCCATGGATCAATTCAATTATGTACATGTGATCCGTCGTCGCAGTGGGCGCCAACTTCCCTGCGGATCAGCTGCACGATTCGGAGGTTAAGGCGTTCCGGCAGGCGGAGACGGAGGCGATGAACAGGGCCATGACCAAGTACAGGGTCATCTGCGCCCGGGTGAAGGTGCAGGCCGTGTGCAAGGTGGCGACTTTGGACGTAGCTGATGATGTGGCGCAAGGGATCCTGAGCCTGGTTGTGCAGAACGGCATCACCCGCCTCGTCGTCGGAGCAGCGGCAGACAAACGATACACCAAGTAGGTGGTACATTTTTTTATTTTTTTTTTTTAGATAATGGGAAATAGTAGGTGGTACATAGTCGTAGGAGTAACTCATTTCATGGATTGGTGGTAGCTAGTTAAGTTACCAATATAATCATCTGCACCAGGAAGATGATGGCGCCGACGTCCAAGACAGCTCTGAGCGTGCAGCAGCAGGCTCCCCCTCGCTGCACCCTCTGGTTCCTCTGCAAAGGCAATCTCATCTGCACCAGGTGCGTAGTACCAATCTCTCTCTGGAGTCTGGAGTGAATTAATTAACTGATCCCTCTCCGTGCCCGTGCTTAATTTGCAAATTTCGCAGGCTCGCGACGGCTCCGATCCCTGTGAGCAGGAGCATGAAGAGCGAGGAGGACGCTGCTGCTGCGGCGGCGGCGGAGAGAAAAGGCGGTCCGGGGCAGCAGCCTCTTGGCACCTTCATCCAGGGCCTCGGGAGGGATTCAACGTCTAGTTTTGGGGACGAGCCTCCTCCTCCTTCCATCTCAGGGCCAGGCTACCCCCAGCTTCCTCCAGCAGCGGCAGACAGTGAGATGATGATGTACAACAAGCAGAAGCAGGACATGCAGAGCATATTCGAGGAGGCGGAGAAGCTGAGGCGAGAGCGGCACATCCCGATGATGCCGGCGATGATGAGGCGAGAGCACCACCAAGCAGCAGGAGGAGGAGGAGACCATGAGCGGGTGGAGGAGCTGGAGCTGCAGTTGGTGAGCTCCAGGCGCGTCATCAACGACCTGCAGGACAAGCTGTCGGAGGCGCACTGCATGCTCTTCTCCCTGGAGCGCGAGCAGGAAGACCTCCGCCGGCAGCGGGACGACGCCGTCCGGGAGGCCGCGGCGCTGCGCGACAAGGTCCGGCAGCTGGAGCTGGCTCGAGGCTTCACGGAGCTGTCCTACGACGACCTGCGGGAGGCCACCAACAACCTGGACGAGGCGCTCAAGCTTACCCAGCACCAGCAGGGCGGAGGATACGGCGCCGTGTACAAGGGCAAGGGCCTGCACGACCAATATTCTTGGGTGTCCATCAAGGTGCTCAACCCGCACGGCCTCCGGCAGCAGGCGCAGGTGCCGGCTCAGG
>LAPY01000668.1:114654-128865 GCA_000970635.1 Eragrostis tef
GTCCCGCACACTCGGATGCTTTTGACATGTGTTGCATTTGTCATTTTTCCCTAATTGTGCGTACGACGACGAAGCACAAACCTAGCCATTAATTCCAGCTGCTCGATCAACCCATCAGCAACACAAACAACATTCTATTCTATTCTATTCTATTCTATTCTATTCTATTCTATTCTATTCTATAAAAGCCCGACGGCGTCTTCTAGCTGTTGGACGATGATGCGCAGCCCCTCTGCTTTTGCTCTCCCTCCAAGGCCTACTGTCAGCTTCACCATGATAACGCACAAGTTTTATCAGATCAACCCTGATGGGTGCTTTCGGCGCTGGCTTCTCATACTTGTCACCGGCCCTCGCTCTCTCTGATTCGCCACAACATGCTGGGGGAGTGTGAGCTCCTGCTTCCATGCTTGATCTGGTTAAAAGCAAGGGTCACTCCAGAGGAAGCACAACAAAATATCAACCATCGCAGTTGTAAAACACATGTCAGCTACCTTCATGTCCATTGCTCCAAGCAAAGCATGTGGATCTATACTTACAAATGACATCACTAGCGGCAGAATAATGAAACGGTTACAAATGATTTCCATACCTATCTTCATGTGGGTCTGGGCGCGGAAGAAATATAGACTCTTCACCATTGGTTGGATGGCACGCAGGACAAAAGAAGGATCCTCGTGGGGGCGCAACCAAATTTATGCACTCAAAATGGTACCATTCATCACACTGATCGCATGCAATCATAGCCCTGTTATCATAGGGTTTACGGCAAATGCAATACAGAACACTGCGATCCCTTAGTAACTGCAATGAAATGTCGTGACTCGTAAGTGAGAAAATAACTGTCAAATGCAAAATAAATTATGTAATCAAGCATTAGCATGAGTACCTCTAGTTCCTTCTCAACATCTACCGAGAGATTTTCGCCTTCGATAATAAGTCCATAAACAAGGTCAAGTGCAAGTTCACCAGAATCGGCAACAACCTGTATCATAGCATTTTTTGGATGTATGAATGTTTTTTCATCTTCGGGGGAAACAAATAGTGAAAGAAACTTAAGCTACACCTTTTCTGCTCTTGCTAGCCACTGCAGGCTGGTTTCCTTTATTTTACTAATCCCCAGCTTGAAGAAATCCTCACCACATATTTCTAAATTTGAACCCTGAAAATATCAGTGCAGCAGGACATCATCAGGCAGCAGAACTGATCCAAGCAGATTGACATTGCAGAAAAACTTAGTGCATGTAGCTAGGAGTCACACAGAGAAGGGGAGGATATGGGAGCACAACTGTAAAAGACATGTTTGAATATGGGAACAATATAATTATGAAATTTGGTGTACAGATATAATGCTTTCGGAATTTTTCATTGCACCAGATCCGGTACAGGACCAATCCTAAATTGAACAACATGTGGAACACAACTGTAGAAGACATGTTTTAATGCTTTTATTTCTTTTCTACATCTCAGCTGCCCTTTCGTAACACTCTAATTGGCATTTAGCAGAGCGCCTCATATAGGGTAGCCGTGTAGGGAAACCAACATCTTAGCAGCACTATCCATTATGGACCAACCTAGAAATAGCCTAACAGGAAAGCTTTAGTTTCCCATTTTCTCAAAAAAGGAAAAACGAAAAGAGAATGCATTACCTCTTTATCCAGGCACAGTATTTCCTGGACTGATGTCTTTTTTCTACTACACAAGAGACTATGTATTCGTCTTTTCCACATATATCTGCTCAACACAAACTCAATTTTGTACTCGACATGGTGATCAAGTAGGCCAGAAGCTGATATTGCCTATCAAAAATGATGGTAAAGTCATTCTAGCGAACTCTCAGTTATTTCAACACAGCCATCAGTTCGCAATTGGGGACTTTCAAAACACAGAAAACTCATTGTCACCTTTAAAGCAAATAGAAGAGATTTGCATATGACACTAAGATCATCTCCATGATAAGATTCTGAATCATTCAATACTTGCATCAAATATGCATTCAAGTTATGAGCCTTCGCGACAATTTCTTTCAGTAAATCCAATTCCTCAATCCTGTAAAATTAGTTCTAGTCAACCAGAACAAGAATGCTTAGTTACAATCAAATCTTTAACTTTAAAAATTACCCTGTGTAGAAACCATTTGCAAAAGACAGAAGTTCAGTAAGTGTAGTAAGTGCAGGACAGTTCCCTTTAAACATCTGCAACATTTACACGAGTATCAGACCAAATGCAATCATAACCATAATGAGATTTGTCAAACCAATAGTTACCTTCACTTGAGTTTTGTTCCCGAATGGATCATCACTTTGTACATATGAGCAAAATGGACAAATCCATTCACCTGGCACTTGTGTAGCAGCAAGCAGGTTTTCCACACAGGAGACATGGTACCTGGTCAAACAATCATTCAGCCGCCCTTCACGAAAATGGAAAATGCTTCACGTACGACCCATCTGTTAGACTTTTGTCCAACCAAGTGTTTTAAGCCCTTTGATATGTGAATCACCATCTGAGTGATTTTAGCCATTCGATCTCCTAGTTGTACAAAAGTCTAACAAATGGGTCATACCTGTAGCAGTGCTCCACAAAAATACCGCCCAAAACCAAAATCAAGGGACAATAAAGGACAAGGAGGTATTCGTTTGAACTGCTCAGGAGACTTGAGTTACTACTGGTAACTCAAGTATTTGAAAAGTGTCTTTTTCCTTTTTTTAACGCAATGACAAAGATCAGGAGTTACTATAGGACATGGAAAATCAACCCAAGGACCTGTACCTTACCAGTCTTGACATGTCACACACTTAGAAGCTGCAATATCTCCCATATCACATGAACAGATGGCACAGGATTCGTTCTTCTTATCCTCAACATATAACATGCAAACATTATCCAGCGACCCTCTGATCTGAAAGAAGAGAATTGGTCTGGGTATTTCTCAAGAGAAAAAAAAAAGTATCGAAAGAGCAACCTTGAAAATATACAAACCTTTAGGAGTAAGGAGAGCAAAGAAGCACTAACACCATCTAGCATCAGACAAGTGTGGCACTGAGCAAGCCACTTCTCAACCTTTTCAACCTCAAGAACAACTCTATCCATCTCGGTACAATCAAATGCAACGGACTGACCATTGTCCTAAAAAGATCCAATTTCGGATTAACAGGTAAGTGTTTTTCAAAAATCAAAGCTCACTAGCGAATACATTACAAATAAAAAATTTGGTAGCTAAGCAAAAAACTATAACTATTAGAACCAAGAATGTTGCTCTAAAGGAAAGAAAACAAATAAAAAGGGGGACTTTATTATGAATATTGTAAAGTTAAGAAAGCCTCAAATAATTAAATTGATAGGCATCGAACCCTCAAACTAAGAATAACATACTTTCAGCTGTAGCAGCCCAGCCCAAGACTGGTGATCAGGCAACACGAAGAAGGTATTACATTGCTCTGTCCATAAACTGAAAGAAGGGGAGGTTATCAAATGATAAAGGTACAAATGACAGCATCAGATATGAAAAGATATTATGACATTAATCAAGTGCAGTGAAGGACAGAAAAAGGTGTGACAGGCTCCTGTAATATGTAATCATTATGAACATTTCTGGAGTGAAGTAAATGAACAAAACTACAGAAGAACATGATTCCATATTTTCGCCCAGGTCGCTGGGATGCTTAGCATGCGCAATTTTTATGGCGTAACTTACTTGTGTTTGTTTACAGCGTCCTCAAGCTTGACAGTCATCATAGGATAAGGCACATCAATTTCCTGTGATAGGTGAAAATAATAATGCAATTGAAACAAAAATACAACAGAACAAATGTACGGCAATAGGAAAAGGCAGAGCGCTTCAAAACTGTTACCTTCAATTCTACAAGCATATTCTCAACATCTCTCAATGTGGATTTTGGAGATATTTCAGAACAAGGAATCAATTTAAGTGCTCTCCTTAGACAGGATGATCCCTTCATCAACAGTTTAACCAAAGAGTAATCCGACGACGAGGCGGGAAGGTGAAGTGCTTCTCCAATTAATCTATCAACATCCTGAAAAGTCAAATTCAGTTACTGCACAAGATGTTACAAGCTATTTATAATAAGACATAATCTTATCAAGTGCACAAAGATCAGTACAGCAAACCAAAAACTAAATTTATAGTTTAATTTCAACAGACGTTGGAATCAGGACGTACATGTGTACTAACTCAGTTCTATGATATTATGGTAAGGACGGGACAGGGGTCTACCATATAAAAGTTCTACCATTGACCAAGAGATTACCTCCAACAAGGGAATCACACAGCACAGGGATAGCGCGTCCAATATCCATCTATGTATCAACAAAGAATCCTCAAGTTCACGAAGAGCCCCAAACCCAAAACCAAGAGATGATCCATTTTCAATTTCTGCATTCATTTTATTTTGCAGCTCCACCAATTTTTTTTGAAGTGTGTCAACTGAAGGACCAATAGCATTCAAATGAAGTAAGGTTTTCGAATCGCTTAAAAGACTTAGTGAATTATGTTCCCATTCTTCGACACTGTTTAGAACAGAGGTAAGTGCTGAAGTGTCAAGGGTGATTTTCAAACATGCAGGCTGATTGACTAAATCCTGTGACAGTATAAAGAAAAGAAGTTAAATAATGATACACTTTACAAACAATGACTCATATTACTGAGGAATGTTTTATGAACCTTGAGATCATCGACTTTGACAAAGCCTCCAACTGCAAGCTTGTTGCACCTAGCACTCAGATAGGGCCGGCATTTGTCTAACCACAAATTAGCAGTATCAATCTCCACTTTCATACGTGGTTGAGACGGAAGGATAACTTTTATATTCTCTGAGAGCCTAAAAATGGAAGTCAGTAAGCACCATAAGGTACAAAACCCTAAGAAAATATCGGTTCACTTCATGATGACAAGTACCGCATGTGGTCTTCAAACTCAGATAGAGAAGCTGAGTGCTCAAGAATAAGTCTAGCCTTCTCTTCCCAAGCAGTAGCGTCTTTCAGAATCCGGGACAGATCGACAAATGGTTTCTCCTCTTGAATAGTTAGTCTGGCAGATTTGTAACCTAAGAGTGAGACAGGACTATATAATCGACCTAAATAATATTTACAGATCAAGATAAATTACATGGAAGCTTCCATCAAAACTTCTGCAACAACCTTCATGGGCATTACTGTTGAAAGAGCCTATAAAATGAATGTATCTTATGATCAAGTTGCAGGCATATTAATAGCCAAAAACATAAAAAAAAAATCAACTAGGCTTTGATACTGGATATTACGGATGAAGTTATGACTGTATAATAACATGTTGCTGAAATTGCACAATTGGCTCATAAGATAACATGACCAGGAACTAAAGGCAAGAATTGTTGTTGCAATCTAGCTGCAGGATGCGCGCTGCAAAACTTGGGCATGGATACATGAGATTATAATTTACTTAATTGAACACATTTAGCTCAGATATCACAAGAAAACAGTGATAAAGAAACCATTGTCTGTGCATCAGCAAAATATCTGGTCCTAAAATGCTCGCAAACATTTATACCCCCTTTACTAGATCCACAAATCATACCTCAGATGCTTGTTTCCTACATAAGGATCTCTTTAGTTCTTCCTCAACAATCTGCAATTCATCAACTGCAAAGAACAATAATTCTTTTTAAAATGGCTGACAGTAATCAATCATCTTAGATATAGCAATATCCATGAAAAGATAAATCTGCATGGCATGCCTTTTACTCTCAGTGATTCTCCATCGTTCAGAATGCCTGTCAACTCCTCAACAACATTGTGATAGTCAATCCTTCCATGAAGTTTTCTCAGAATGGTGTTAGCATGATTCACCCAAGAACAGGCATCTGAATAACGTTTCCTGAGAAGGTTCAGCTCTGCAATGCTGAAATTTGCACCATCCGCAGCAAGGAGAAAACTCTCAAGCTCCTGGAACATTTACAATAAAGGAATAGCAAATCTATATTCATTCAACAAAGATATAACAGAAGTCCAAAAGGAGGGATATACACCTTTAGACCAGGGGAGTCTTCTATATATAACTGACAACGCGTTCGCCATGATTCAGCATCTTTCCACAACTTCAAAATAAGATCAATCTCTGGAGCCAGAACTCGAAGTTGTACCATCTATCATTGACAGCCACAAGTTCAGGATTTCAGTTTAAGACAAAACATATGAAAATCAAGTGAAGCAGAATGAACTAGAAAAGAGCAGTTGACAGCAAGAAAATACCCAAAGTTAACAAACCTCTGATTTCAGTTCATTGAGGACATCTATGTAGATAGTGCTTATTCTATTCTGTTCAAGGCAATCCCTTGCTTTCTTCAACCATGACTACAGTGAATAGACATTCCAAACGTTTTAGACACTCATCATTATTAAAGATGAAAGTGGACTAAAATGAAGAATAAAATCCCACTAGCATAGAAACACATGTAAGAATCCAATGATTCATTTTGCCCACCAAATACCTTTGCAGAAGATAGTTCACAGCACAAAATCGATGATTCTGGTAGGTTAACTGGGAAATTCGAAACCCTAGAGCACAATTCTTCCAAGCTATCAACCTGAGGTAACACAATAATAAAGAAACACTGTAAGGAGAATTCCACGAACAAGTTGGTAGACAAATTACAGGTTGCAACAAAGCTTTGTTTTGTGTACTACAAAGAAGTGTCTGACGTTACACTCATCATTATTAAAGATGAAAGTGGACTAAAATGAAGAATAAAATCCCACTAGCATAGAAACACATGTAAGAATCCAATGATTCATTTTGCCCACCAAATACCTTTGCAGAAGATAGTTCACAGCACAAAATCGATGATTCTGGTAGGTTAACTGGGAAATTCGAAACCCTAGAGCACAATTCTTCCAAGCTATCAACCTGAGGTAACACAATAATAAAGAAACACTGTAAGGAGAATTCCACGAACAAGTTGGTAGACAAATTACAGGTTGCAACAAAGCTTTGTTTTCTGTACTACAAAGAAGTGTCTGACGTTTGGTATTCTCATCAATAAAAAACAGGTTTTCTTAAGAAACAACCAACAGCTGAAAAATCTTACCGTTAAGTGTGATGACAAAGCAATGTTCATATCATTAATCAGCATTTTTCCTTGATCTGCATAGGCCTACAACAGGTAGGAAATTGAAACAATAGTCTTTTCAACGCCTACTAAGGACTGCAAAAGTATCCAATGTCACATACCTGCAATTTTGTAAGATTGGGCTCACAGCAGGGAATACGTCTCACAGCAATTAATTTTTCGATTTCCCCATAATTTATTTTCTCTGAAAAATTGCCTTTATAAAGTAGAAAATCCTCGATTTTGGAGAGACATTTTCTAACACCCAAAGCCCAGTTCATAGCATTCGTTAGCTTTACTGTAATGTCACGGACCTGAGAAGCACAAAACACCAAAATTAATGCAAGTATTTAACGTATAGATTAGTGGGCAAGTTAAGGAATGCTTGGTGAAAGAAACATACAGAATCCATGGTATGGTCGCCCCAAAGAAACTGCTCAGCTTCTTCTAAAGCAGTGGTGCACGAACTGTCTATGCATGCCATCTGAAGAATTTGATCAGATTTTGAAAGCCAATCTTCAGCAAGCTCTGCATATGAAATATAGCGATCTTTGACCTGAAAATGTGCAGATAAAGAACGCCTTAGAAAAGATGAGAAGGAACCTGTGACAAATACTATAACTAAGGTGTGCATAAGACCAGGACTGCATAAGACTGATCATTTGTGCGGTATAATTTCAAACATACTATATATCATGGCAAAATGAAGCATTTGGTGCCCATAGGATTGCAAACCCCATATTCTGTTGTAATGGCAGAGGGAGATGCGTTGCTCATTCAATCAAGACCACCAGCTGCCTGAAGAAGCTCAATCCCGGTAGCTGGTGCACAACAACAAACTCCTTAGGAGTGAATAAAAAACCTCGGCCGGTGCGGGGAAGACCGCCCCCATGGTCTTTTTTATATAAGCAGAGCTCAACCGGAGCCCAGCCGAGAAAGGCCATGAAAGCAGGATCCCCCTGCAACATGAGGGCCCACCCTCTGTGGGTCGGATCTTTACCCGTGCTTTGAACCTCCCTAGCCCCTACACAAGGATCCACCCCCCACAGCTCAGTCCATCTCGTGTGCACAGCCTAGGGGAACCAGTGAGGGACCTTTTTTACCCAGCCCTAGATTAGCTCCCCGGGGATTCGAAACCAGGACCTTGGGAGTGCTACTAAGAGTCCAAACTGCTAGGCTAAGACCCTTTCGCAAGGTGGGAGTCAATCACTAGCTCAGTGGGATAAATCAATTCATGTGGGAGAGCTACTTCTGATAGTGCTGAGGTCCATCAGCGCAGCCAGTCATTCGATCCCAGAGAGGAACGAGGCATATGAAAGATATACCTCAAGGCTAAATGAAAATACTTTTGTTTCCTGTAACTGATGCAGCTTACCTTTTTTGACAGCCCACAAACTTCATTGAGCAAATGTGGGTTTTGTTTAACATTGTCCCCTGGAAGACTAGCCAAAAAGACTTCACTAACTAAATCATCCAACTCTGCAAGGGTGTGGCGATATAGTAAGCAATGCTTCTCTGGACTGCATTCACAAAGGTGCTTCCAGTGCTGGAAAAGAAACAAATGCAATAATTTTAATTAACTTCAATGAAATCTAATGAAAAGAAAATTCAATGTCACTGCATAAGATGCAATGCCTCAACAAAAGTAATGGGTTGACTTCCAAATGAAAACTAGAAAATGTCACTACTCATACTCAAATAAAAAATGAGTTAACGCATAAAAGAAACAATGGCATATGAAAGATATACCTCAAGGCAAACATATGAAGACGGCCTACAGTTACAGGAAACTGCAGAAAGATACAGATACTGTCGACAAATAATGCATGTAGGGTCCTGCATGATAAATAATTTGTATCAATCCAAAGTGACAGGTGAAGTTACCAAGACAAAAAGGCAAGGATGTGCTACTGGTAAAACTACCTCTTCACTTCCAATAAGGTTTGGGTCACTCCTTGGTGACATTGGACTGGATTTGACAATCCCATTAATCCATAGCTCCTCCCGACGTCTTCTCTCTTCAGTAAAAAGCTTTTCTAGTTCTCCCTTTAAGTAAGGAATTGACTCAGAATCCACACCATTCTGTACAGCATAAATATGGAGTTAGAGGTAAGAAGCAAGCATTATGCAGGCTACAGTAACTCAAATAAGATCACTGCGTAGCAAAACAAATTTACAAATGTAAAACATGACATTCATCACTAAAGTGCTGTACAGTATATATTGGAATGATTTCTTGCCTGCCGTTGCAATTTTGCACAAACCCAACCCTTATTTGCCAGTCAGTGACACATCAGTGGCACATAATGGATTGTGACTTTTTGTGCAATGGCAAATGAGGGATTAATCACGCGTGACGCATCCATTTTATTCATTATAACACAGGATGAGGAAGTTAGCATACAGAGGTGGGACCAGGACAATAACTTACTGATGACTCTTCATCATTTGACAGGGCAAAATGTAAGAGTATAGGGAGTCAAATGGACAAGGAACAATATGAAGCATCACATGGTCACTAAAGATTCCAGGAGCTAATGATTATCATGCAACAAGTGAAACATCAGATTTGCATCCTTACATGGTACAAAGCTTCGAACTCATATCATGCAGCTTTTTATTTCACATGACAGATGCTAGCAACGCCCCAGATGCCTTTGTTCTTCTTCTTTTTTCCCCTTTTGAAAACGCAATAAGTATGTTGAACATGCTATCCAAATTTGGTTGCATGGTAAAATGCTACTCCCTCAGTCCCAGAATACTTGGCATTCTAACTCTGTACCAGATTCATTGAACATTCTCTGAACCTAGACAACTATGAACCTGGACATCAGAAAACACTTCCAGAAATGCCAAAGTAAAGTGGGACGGAGGGAGTATCACCTTTTCATGTAGGACAACAATGAATGCTGAAACTCATTCCTCGAAAAAAAAAATGAATGCTGAAACTACCCTTTAGAGAGAGCTATGTTCATAATTTATGGTCAAAACTCACACAAACTACACGTGTAGCAGATGAATTTCCGGTGAAGGGAGTTGCTGACTAGTGACAAAGGAACATCATACCAGGGCAAGCACACTAAATTAATAAATTAACACAGAATTCTCTGACCTTTGCGACCACATATACAAGCTCTTCATGTGACAAAACAGGTGCTTTACGGTACAAACGATATAGTTCAGCCCCAGTTCCACCATGAGGTAACCAATCAGCAGGAGCAAAATTTACAGCCTCAGCGCAATTTAAACCTGAAGATTTTATGATACATCTCAAATTTGACACGGAATCATTAGGGGTGGAAATTTACTGGCTTCAATTACCTAAATTGAAACCACCATGGAATGATCTGGGAAAAGTAATGACAAAGTTACCAGGTTCCTGGAGAAAGCCAAAAATGAGATCAAGATGAATAAGAAAAGTATTTTAGATATATAAGAAAATCCAACATCACTTAAGCTTCATAGAAACAAAGCTAATGAAAGAATGTTTGTTCAATTATGTAACAAGAAATTGCACTAGTGTGGCAGCACAAGAATATCTATATCATTCAATAATACCAATAGTATATCATAAGAAAAATGTTTCAGATGTTAAGAAATAAAGCTTCCAGCCTTCCACTAACCTGCATCACACTATAAACAGGAACGTTATTTTCTCGTAAAATAGATGGATTCAACATTGTGACAAGGTGAAAAAGCAGGTCAGGCTGCGCATCAAATAGATCAGGTAAGGTCTGGCGCATAACCTGCGGTAGTAAGAAATAAAACCATCGTCATGGACCATGTGTGACATCGTTCATCCAAAAATATACAAAGCATTGGTAGGATTTTACTTCATGTGATTCAATTATACAATCATTTGAAAAAATACTGAGAATGAAGGAACAGCAAAAAATCGTAATGACTAGCAATTTGTGACAGCCATGACCAGCGTCTCGGTTTTGTCATCTTTTTCCTTTTAAAACAAACAAAGGGTCACAGTAGTACAATTTTTCCCTATACCAATATATTGTCATGACCAATAAATATTCAATGTGCCTCTCCTCTTCCTGACGACGAGAGACAATGTGTATCTCCTCTTCTAGAAGACTATAGATAGTCCAGGGAAACGTCAAGAAAAAGAGAGTATGTTTTATACGAATACAGGGTAGACAAAAGTTCATCTATAACTACCGTAGTGCTATAATCATTGTTGTATCAAAAGATAAATGTTGTGAACTCAAAGTCTAGAAAAATAGCCCTTGCTCCAGTTGAATTCCACTAGACAATTCCTTGCTCCAGTTGTAGGAGTACATGTAAAAATCACAATTTACCTGCTCAAATGCATTTGCTGCTGCTCCAGGTACTCCGTACCAACATTTTGACTCGCCCCTAAAACATATGAAGCAAAAATCACATAGTGATCCAAGATGATCTAATTTATGATCAAATTGTGACAATAGAATATCTTATAAGCTCAAATACTCCGTCCAATCATAAATATATGACATTGTTAGATCGTTTTGTTATCATTCAAGAATATATATGATAATGATATTATGTGCTTTCAAGGAGAATGTTCGTGTGGCATTTACTGTTATATTCATATCTATGATAAATACGCTTGCAAAGATTTCAACTAGATCACTGACACACTCGGGAAGGCTTCTTAATGACTGGGAGCACTCGCAAAAGGCTAGAAAAATAACTGGAGACTGTTAAACTCAAGGCTCTTCAGTCTTTACCCAGACAAAAACAACAATTTTGAATCAGTCTCAATGCTTGATCAGTGTACACGAACATTAGTAAATTATCGCATAGGCGGATGCAACTAAAATGTGGACCAAATAAGTCTACAGCTCCTGCACAAACAGAAAATGTTCTCAGCATCCACACTAGTCTAGCTAATTTCAAATAAACACTAATGCTAACAACATAACAGGCCAATAGAGACTTAAAGAGTAGTCAGACCGAACAAGGATCATCTTCTTCTTTCTGCACTTTGATTTCCTACATTCATCTATCCACACAGGCTTACTGTCGCAAACACACTCAGATGGCTCAGAATACATTTGTCAACTTTTCCTCGTCAATGTCCTTCATTATACTTAATCATGGCTAGATAAATAATTTATTCTCAAGGTAAGTATGTGTTGCTTTCAATTTTCAATGAACCCAATACAACAAACTATGAACCAGAAGGCAAGAACTAATAACTGATGAAAATTGCATATGTAAATGTGAATATGCAAGCTCTAAAAACTAAAAAGTCAGGACACGTGAGTGTGCAGATGCAGCAGGTCTACACAATCTGAGCACATAATAATGGACTCAAGGTTCTATAAATAATAGCCATTACTTTGTATGCATACAGGAATTTGCATCTTTCAAGCTCTTTTGAGTTACAGAACAATAAAGCAAATCCAACTGTTAACACCAATATAAAGTTCAATCATTGACCCTTGCTGACGCTGTAATGACGGACTAAGAAGTTTACATGTCATCCAAATTAATCATAGGATTTGAATCACAGTGCCGTAAGCAAACATAGCTGGGGTAACTCCCAACGGTACAATTCTTAACAATTTGTAAGAAGCTAGTTCAGAGGGGTATGCGTACCAATGCAAATAATTTATTGAATAGAAACAATGGTCCTCAACATGCCAACAAAATGACGAAAATAGCATCCCTATGTAGAGCCATGGGACCATTACACCAGCTATTTTATCCTGTACTGTCCTAAGAACTGAGCCAGGTAGATTTGGAAAATTGTTCAGATTCCATGGGCTCGAGCAGTACTTCCGCCAAGTCATCAGGTTCACAGATGATGGAACCGGGTCGCTAAGACGAGGAAAGCCACTTCCATAAATTGAAGTGTCCAAGTCGCTCCCATACATAACCTCTAGTTCCCCTGCCTTTCCCTCCACAATCTCCCAAAACTGCTTCTCGACTTGAAGACGACTGGGGCTCCTCTGCCCAAACCATCTCTTTCTGACCCTATCATCAAATCGCCGGAAAGTCTCAAGCGAGCAAGTCTTCTGCCTATCGACAAATCCAAAACAATCTCTATCGGAGTTCATACAGTCTGAGCAATACCAGTTCCCTGGAGGCACTCTCTCGAGCGGTGGTGACAAACAATACAAATGCCAGCCTTTATCGCAGCGATCACATAGGAGCATAACATCCCCATGTAACCCACTATTACACTGCTCACAGACCTGATCCACTGTATCATTAACCACAGTAGCCGCAGCATCACACTTTCCCCTTTTCCGCTTCCTACCACCAGCAAACGCCTCATTAACCACTGTAACAGCTATATCATACTTTTTCCTTTTCCGCTTCCAAGCACCGACAGACACTGAATTATTTCCAATGATGCCTCCATCATTTCCTTTACGACCATGAGAAACCCTTCCGCCCGCTTTCTTGCGGATGGCATTTCTCTTTTTCCACCTCCTAAGCCGTGAAACCACGCCATCCAACTCTTCAGTGTCAGAATTGCTCCTCCCTCCATCATGTGAACCAGAACCTGATGGTTGGTCATCAAATTCCATCTCTTGCTGCTTCCCCTTTGTCACATCCTCTGACCACGATCTGCTGGTGAACTTCTCGTACTCATGGAGATGCTCATAGTAAAGCTGTGCAAGCACATGCTTGGCACACTCTGATACATGTACAGATGCCCTATCGTCAACCAGGCGGACCACCTCACCCCACCGCTTACCCTGACATGCACCTTCGTAGCCGCCGAATCTCTTCACAGCATGGAATAGACGGCAGAGGTCGAGTGGGCGGCCATCAGAGAGAGTAGGAGACTTTGGAAGACCCTTCTTGCGGCCACGCCGATGTCCGGCGGAGTCCCTGAGGAAGCGGCGATAGTCAAGGAGGAAAGTGTCGGGGTCAGCTGGGGCGGGGCGGGCAAGGAGGCGGTGGATGGGCTGCCTCTTCGTGGGAAATGAGAGCGAGGCGAAGTCGAGGGCGTGCGGCGGCGACCATGACGGCGGCGGAACGATGCGGCAGATGCCGTAGGACTCGGCAAGGGGGCGGATACGGGCGACGTAGGCGAGGGGGGCAGCGAATTCCTCCTCTGTAGGGTGGAACACCGGAGCCTCAAGGACGGAGACAC
>LAPY01000668.1:139955-150173 GCA_000970635.1 Eragrostis tef
CCGCCGCCGCCGCAAGGCTAAGAAGAACAAGGCCGCAGCCCAGGAGCCCGGAGCCACCGACGGCGATGCTAAAGAGTCGGAGGAAGACGCTTCCAGTAAGGAGAACGACGATCCCAACTCCAAACCCCAGGTCAGTCACTGCATCCTCCACCCCGACACACACCGTCGCTTGGGCTAGGGTTTCTGACACGATCCCCCTGCCCTTCTGTGCAGGTGGAGGTAGAGGTGGAGTACGTGCCGGAGAAGGCCGAGCTGGAAGACCCCCTTCTCGATGATTTCAAGGCCATATTTGAGAAGTTCTCCTTCAAGGACACGGCCTCAGCAGCAGCTGATGTACCTTCCTCACCTTGTCCTTGATAAAAACATGACAGGCCCCCTATTTTCTAGACTTTACCAGATAACTCTTACTGACCCCTCGCAGGATGAGGAGAAGGAGGAGGACGGCGGTGCCAATGCCGCAAAGAAGGGTGCCTCTGATGACGACGACGACGACGAAGATGGGCAGGAGAACCAAAAGAAGGACGGTGGCCTGTCCAATAAGAAGAAGAAGCTCAGACCTGATGTCGTAGAGGTGATTCAGACTGCCTCTATTAACATCAATGCAAACACATTCTATCAGCAGTTCTCTCTTATAGCGGATATAAGTATTCCAACACGTGAATCTTTTCATTGCTAGGTCTGGGATGCAACTGCCGCGGATCCAAAATTGCTTGTATATCTCAAGTCCTACAGAAATACTGTGCCTGTCCCTAGGCACTGGTCCCAAAAGCGCAAGTTCTTGCAGGTTTGTCAATTTTAACTCATCTAGTGTCATTGACACATGGGTACTCCTTATCTGTTCAAATTACTACCCACACAAATTGTGATTGCACCTTTTTCCCTGGCTAGCTTAGTTATTGAGGGGGTGTGGGAACATAATGTCGATATGCTTTCGCCCCTCTTATACAGATATTATAATTCTTGCAGGGACTTCTGTAACAACCAGGGAGGCTGGTCATGTTGGTGCAATTCTTTGCGTGGGTTATATAGTCTATAAGATGTTTAAAACTAGTCTCTTTCACCTGAGGCCCCTTTTGTGGAAGAGATTAAGGTCCAGCTAGAGTTCATCGCACTTGATATTTATTTGCATTACTTAAAAAAATTAAAAACACAACGATCCGCCTAGCATTCAAAACCGTCACCTTCATCTGTTGAAACTATTTCTTCTTTGGGTTTACAATTTGATCTCTCTCTGTTTTTTCTTTTCAGGGAAAGAGAGGTATTGAGAAACAGCCTTTCCAGCTTCCTGACTTCATTGCTGCAACTGGAATAGAGAAAATTAGACAGGTAATATAATATCTGTAGCTTAGTTATTTGCTTCTCCTTTTCTGCTGGTTCAAAAAACCAGATAGTTCAGGTAATTAGAAAGCAGACAATCTATTCTCCATGAAAGAAAATCCTAATTGATTTCTCAATGTATATGCAGGCTTATATTGAGAAAGAGGACAGCAAGAAGTTGAAACAAAAACAGCGGGAGCGTATGCAGCCCAAAATGGGCAAGATGGATATAGATTATCAGGTAAACTTCTCTCTGTTCAAATTACTACCCACACAAATTGTGATTGCACCTTTTTCCCTGGCTAGCTTAGTTATTGAGGGGGTGTGGGAACATAATGTCGATATGCTTTCGCCCCTCTTATACAGATATTATAATTCTTGCAGGGACTTCTGTAACAACCAGGGAGGCTGGTCATGTTGGTGCAATTCTTTGTGTGGGTTCTATAGTCTATAGGATGCTTAAAACTAGTCTCTTTTCACCTGAGGCCCCTTTTGTGGAAGAGATTAAGGTCCAGCTAGAGTTCATCGCACTTGATATTTATTTGTATTACAATCAAAACTACTTTTCTCAGCTGTTTAAGTTTTTTTTTTACTTAAAAAAATTTAAAACACAACGATCCGCCTAGCATTCAAAACCGTCACCTTCATCTGTTGAAACTATTTCTTCTTTGGGTTTACAATTTGATCTCTCTCTGTTTTTTCTTTTCAGGGAAAGAGAGGTATTGAGAAACAGCCTTTCCAGCTTCCTGACTTCATTGCTGCGACTGGAATAGAGAAAATTAGACAGGTAACGTAATATCTGCAGCATAGTTATTTGCTTCTCTCTTTCTGCTGGTTCAAAAAACCAGATAGTTCAGGTAACTTAAAAAGCAGACAATCTAATTCTCCATGAAAGAAAATCCTAATTGATTTCTCAATGTGTATGCAGGCTTATATTGAGAAAGAGGACAGCAAGAAGTTGAAACAAAAACAGCGGGAGCGTATGCAGCCCAAAATGGGCAAGATGGATATAGATTATCAGGTAAACTTCTCTCTGCATGCACATTATATTTCCTAGTAATATAGGAAACAATATGTGAAATAGGCAGCAGTTCCTGACTTGTTTTAAAGATATACAGTACACACACATATTGCTACTTTCTTCTTTCATTGTTGGGCGTTTTTCCTTTCTGTGTGCCCCTGTTGCTCGTTAATTTAAGTAACCACCATTGCTAGTGTTGATGTCCAATAAGGTATAATGTCATTTTTATTTATCTGGGCCTGTTACCATCGCTTGACATGTTTATCATGCAGAATGAATCGTCTAACCTAAGTGGTTTTGTTCCCTTGCAGGTTTTGCACGATGCGTTCTTCAAATATCAAACAAAACCCAAGCTGACAAGCCATGGTGATCTGTATTACGAAGGCAAAGAATTCGAGGTACCTGTTTGTCCTCTAAATTTCACACTACACAGCAACAAGCATAAGCACAAATACCATCCATGTATTGATACATTATTCTGGTATCATAATGCTATATTCTAAACTGAGCATGTTTTTAACAGGTGAAGCTGAGGGAAATGAAGCCAGGTACACTTTCCCGAGAACTTAAAGAAGCTCTCGGTATGCCTGATGGTGCCCCACCCCCATGGCTTATCAACATGCAGGTGCGTTTTTTGGAACTTGCATTCAAGTGTTTTGTTGTTGACAACACCTTCCATGGATATCACCCACACCAATGCATAAATTGGCAGCGCTATGGTCCGCCACCCTCGTATCCTCATTTGAAGATCCCAGGTTTAAATGCACCAATCCCTCCTGGTGCCAGTTTTGGTTACCGACCAGGGGAGTGGGGAAAGCCTCCTGTTGATGAGGTATACTTTACTTAATATTAAATCAGTATGTGTGCAGTATCGTACATGAAGTTCCTTTCTGAATTAATTTATTGTTTCTTGCCAACAGTATGGGCGCCCACTATATGGAGATGTCTTCGGAGTCCACCAGCAGGATGAGCCTAATTACGATGCACGTTTTTGTTTATTACATTTTAGCGTCAATTTTGTGAGTCAGTTTTGTTAAGCTTAACTAATATCTGTTTTCTGCAATCCTACAGGATGAACCTGTTGATCGCAGCAAACACTGGGGAGATTTGGAGGAGGAAGAGGAGGAGGAGGAGGAGGAAGAGGAAGAAGGGTCAGAAGAAGAACCAATGGAAGACGAGGAAATGGAAGATGGATATCAGTCCGTTGACACCATCTCAAGGTAATTTCCAAAATTTCTTAGTGCTCCATAGGTTCCAAGTTTCTTTAGCAGCGCAGGAGACGTGGTTTTAATTTTTCTCCTGCATAAACAGTACCCCAACTGGTGTGGAGACGCCCGATGTGATTGACCTTCGAAAGCAGCAAAGGAAGGAGCCTGAGAAGCAGGCAGAAAGACCATTATACCAGGTAAGTATTTTGTGATGGATTTTTGTACCATTGCTTGTGTTTGATACCTTGTTCATTGTCATCATGTTTTTTCTTTCCCTTGCTTCCTAAGGTTCTCGAGCAGAAAGAAGAACGGATTGGCGCTGGGACACTATATGGGTCAAGCCATACGTAAGTTTTCCTAACCAAAGTTAAAGGGCTGATTTCTGTTTTATTTGAATAATAAAGACTTGATATGACATGCTGTATGTGGTCACTTTACAGGTATGTGCTGGGAGCGCAAGATAAATCAGCAGCATCAGCATCTAAAAGGGTTAGTAGGGGAGTGGTCCCTTTGAAATATTTATTTCACTGTGATTTGGACCTAATAATTTATTTATTTGTTTGTTGTTTTTGTTCAGGTGGATCTGCTGAAAAATCAAAAGGCCGACAAGGTGGATGTCACCATCCAGCCAGAGGAACTGGAAGTCATGGATGATGTTCTGGCAGCCAAGTAAGATACACTAGGTCTTTTGCTATAGCTGGTGGCTCTCTTTGGAGTCAGACATGATAAAGCTTTTTTTTTTTTCTGTTGGCAGATACCAGGAAGCGCGAGAGGAAGAGAAGCTTCGCAATCAAAAGGAGGACTTCAGCGATATGGTGGCAGAGGTACATGCGGTTCTGTAATGTGCTTTAGCATATTTGTTTACCTTTTCTTTAATTGCCTGTTGAATGAGAATTGCATGGTGTGCAGAACGCGAGCAAGAGGAAGAGGAAGCAAGAGAAGGAAGGCAAGTCGAAGAAGAAGGAATTCAAGTTTTAGAAGTTTGTGGGTGAAGCAGCAGGAGGCCCCTCCTTTTGACATGTTGGCTTTCTTCTATGTAATCTACTAGTTGATACTATCCAGGAACAGCACTTGCTGTTTTGAGTTTTTATTACGCGGCTGCCTTCTTTGTGTAGCCTGCTGCTGTTAGACATTACAGTACCTACTAGTACGAGTACAATGTTGAGTGGAATTGGACCGAACTGAAAGTGTGCTATGGGCTGGGGGTTTGTTGGGTTGGAATATGGCAGTCGAGGCTCGAGGGTGCTAGGTCCAGGTGTCGAATTCCGAGTGGACCATGTGCCGAATGCACAACGGCCTAGGAAGATCGCCGACCATTTGGTCTGTCAGAGATGCGCATTAGCCTAATCCTTCTGACACCTGACTGAGATGGTTCGGGCACGTAGCACGGGAGCATGTTACTACAGTACTATTGTTGGCCCCACGTGTCATCCTGTCTGGTACTATAGCATGTTGAATAATCACGCGTCCCATGCAAAGTAGGGTACTGGTAATTGACAATTATTAGGCAGAAATAGCAGGGAGTGGAAAACTTTCGGCGAAAACGAAAAGAAAAAATTATAAAAACCCACTTGCAATTTAGGAAGGTTTTTATATATCTACTTACAAATTTTTTTGTGTCAGTCTTTTCCCTATAAGTGTTCATTGGTTTTCATATGCTCTCCTGATAGCTTTGACTGGACCTCATAACTCTTGTATGTCTTCCGATGCGGCTCCGACTGGTCTATTATACGTCTCTACTCTTTAACGTTGTGTATATAACATAGATATCGAAATATATAGGTTTAGTGTTCTCTATTTTGGTCATAGTGTTACGGCTAAGTTGAGCATCATTTATAGTAACATGATAATTTTTTATGGCATAACATATGATTAGATGATAACTACACTATACTAGAGCTATAGTGGAGCTTCTTTCTAAATTTGTAGGAATCGTAAAGGCAAAAAAAGAGCCATGTCATCCGGTCAAACTTATCAGAGAGGTCTATGAAAACAAATAAACACTTGCAAAGGAGAGACTGACACAAAAATTTTTTGTAGGTGGCTATGAAAACCTCCGTAGGTGGGTTTTTGCAATTTTCTAATAAAAAAAGAAAGAAAAGAAAAGGTTCGGTCGGTTTGGGCCGTGAGCTGCTGCTGCTTTCTCTTCTTCTTCTTCTTCTTCCTGTGTTTGCGCGCCGCACCTCCGTCGTCGTCCCTTTCCTCTCCTCCGCCACCTTCCCTCCATTCCTTCCCCCACCGCAGCCTGGCGGCCCCATGAAGCACCCCCCGCCAGTGCCGCGCCGTTGTGGGGTCGTCTCGGCGGTCGTGGCGCTCATCCTCCTCGCCTGCCTCCAGATCCAGTACCACCACCTCAAGGCAAGCTCCTCCTCTTCTCTTTCTATATCTATAGGGCATATCTCTCTTGTACCGGTACTGTATTTATGAGGATGAGGAGGAGGAGGATGAAGAGAGTGAGAGGCGCCTGCCCTGCCCCGTCCGTCCATTTTTAGTGCTCCACTCCACTCCACTCCACTTCACTCTGTTGTAATAATAAGCTCACTCTTTTTCTTTTGGTGTATCAATCAGGAGGTGGATCTCGGCAAGGCTGGCTTTGCCTCCGCCACCACGCAAGACGATAATCGCTGGGGGACAAGGAAGGTTGCCACTGGCACCAGGGGTTTGCCGCGCGGGATTCTCCAGCCCCACTCCGACATGGATCTCCGGCCCCTCTGGGAGCGCTCACGCTCTGCTGCTGTGTCCCACAGGGTCAGTGTGCCATCAAGCTGCTGCTGCTTCCCATCTCTACTACTTGTACAGTTACTGTGACTTGGAGTATTTTTTATTTTTGTTTGGTGACCATTCACTTGCTATCTAATAATCTGCTCAAAGGTTGCTTCTTACTTCACTTTACTGTCCTAAGGCTCCCTAAATTCTCAAGCAAATTCCCAACTTGTTCATCCCTGCTAGTATTATATCCTCCTCCTCTGTACCCACAGAATAAAAAAGACGACCACAACGCTCTCCTGGCCATGGCAGTCGGCATTTCCCAAATAAAAAATGTGGATACCTTGGCTCGTAAGGTCTGTGCCTCCCTCTGTTTTCTTCTTTCCCTTGTTACTGCCATTCTATATCCTTCTCTAAATAAATAGAAGAGAGGGAGATTTATCTGATGTGCTCTATCCCCGTTTAGTTTTTGAATGAAAACTACGCAGTCATGCTCTTCCATTATGATGGAAATGTAGACGGATGGCGTCGTCTTGACTGGAGTGATAAGGCCATTCACATTCTCGCCCACAACCAAACTAAATGGTAATCATACGCAACTTCATTGTCTGTGTAGTACCTGCAGATTTCTTACTCCTCTTGCATTAAGTATACACACATCATAGTTTTGGACTTCACAAAATGAGCTTACGTTCCCTGTACAGGTGGTTTGCAAAGCGTTTTCTGCATCCCGACGTCATGGCTATGTATGATTTCATCTTCTTATGGGATGAAGATCTTGGAGTGGACCACTTCAACCCTAGAAGGTATGGTTCAGATCGTAGTGCTTTCCCATAGTTCGATATTCTGCCCACTTGACCAGTATGGAATTCAGGCATGATATATCATTTTATTATTATGAATCTTTTCCTGAGATTGTGTTTATTATATTCACTTTTCTAGTGAAAGGCTCCTCAATTTTCATTTCTTCCTAGGTATCTTGATATAATGGTTTCTGAAGGCTTAGAAATAACGCAACCTGCACTGGACCCTGATCTGTCAACTGATATCCACCATCGAATTACAATCCGCAATAAGATGACAAATGTGCACAGGTACTTATGTCTTTCTAATTGTCGCGTCACAAGATTTCCTTATTTTTTTAACGGAACATTAATTATCCGTGCTTTTTAAACCACCTTTAATTGTTCATGTAGGAGAATATACGACAATCGGCCTAGTATGAATTGTACTGACGAAAGTAAAGGACCTCCTTGCACAGGGTAAGGACCAAAGCTTTAGCCTTTTGTAATAATTTTATTCCGGAGATATTCTAATGTAGTTTCTGCCGTTGCCGTATTCTCTGCTTGATTTTTTTCACCCCCAAAAGTATATTAACTCCTAGTTTTGTCTGGTATTGATAAACCAAAATTGCGCTTTGCAGCTGATTGTTTCTTGACCAATTATCTTACGAACTATTCCAACACATTCATTCAAAGTTTTGAAGATGTTGTGATTTGCATTCTTGGGTAGGTGGGTTGAGGGCATGGCTCCAGTTTTTTCTCGTGCTGCTTGGAAATGTGTCTGGCATCTAATTCAGGTTGCAAAATCTGTTCCTCTAGCCTATTCATGCTTATTCTAATGATAACAGGGTCAACAGTGCCTATTTTCTATTTCATTAAGTGTTTCATACAGTCCATTGAATATTTTGTGATCGAGCTTGCAGAATGACCTGATTCATGGATGGGGCCTTGACATGAAACTTGGCTACTGTGCTCAGGTACTCCAGATAGTTCAGATAACATAGCATTCTGCAAGCTTCAAATTATTTTTAAGATATTTTATAGGATGCTCCTTTAGACACATTAATTCCAGTGCCATGCCGTCTGTTATTTTAGATGGGCGCCAGAAATGAAAATATCCAAAATGCTGATTAATGTATTCACATCATATCAGGGTGATCGAACTGAGAAAGTCGGGGTAATTGACAGTGAGTATGTTGTCCATCAGGGGATACCATCTTTAGGAGGACCATCACTAAGCAGCAAGGTATGCTTGTGATAATAAATTCATATTTTGCAGAACATTCTCCTCCCTCGTTCCCTCTTGACTGGGATGCTAAAATTCGGTAGAAATTCAGGATAAACTGTACTGATTCCTCCTAATTTCATTTGAAATCATGTCTTTGAAACAGGAAGTTGCTTTGAGGAGTGTCAATATTTAGTCAATAATTACCATTTCCATTTCATATAAGCGATAACTCTGAGAACCTTTTTCTTGATTCTTCACACCAATCTTGTTTCTTTGACTTTATTTGATGTATTATCTCCTGATTAAGATTGAAGTTTTTGCCATATGCCATTGCTTACCTCCTTTTGCCGGTGCAGACACCACGGAGGTCATTAGATTTGAGGACCCATGTGAGTATAGTCTATGATTGATATCTTCTTCCTGGATCAATGGATCATAAATTATCATATATTATATTGTTTTCTTCAATAGATAAGAAGACAGTCATCAGCTGAGCTAGAAAAGTTCAAAGAACGGTGGGACAGAGCTGTTAAGGAAGATGACGAGTGGAGGGATCCTTTTGAAACTTGATTACTTTGAAAAAAGAAACTGGCACCTGGATGGAAGGCCACCTCACATGAGTGAACCGGACTGGTGGCCACACTCATAACAGTAGTTTCATTCGAGGCCATTTCACATTGCTAGATGGGGGCCTTAGACAGTGTTTATAGGAAGTTTTTGACTTATACACACCACTTCATCCTCAAAAGTTAAAAGGGACATGGCCATTACAACTGATCAAGTACCTCAAACTAACAAGGGACGTTACACAGTGTTGTAGTTTTCATTGAATCACCTGTCGATCACAGTTGTATAGTGACATTACAGACATTCCTGTGCAGTTATGTAATCAAGAATCATACATATATAGCCCATAGCCTATAGGCTATAGCAAATATCTTTCCTGTTCATGCACCATAGTCCAGTCCAATCCAATGACTCAAATAAAGCTGAAGATGTCTGGGGGAGCCTTGCTACTATCAGGGGTGTCCCTGTCTGATGTGCTACTCTTAAGGTTTGTGCTGATCAATAGTAGCATCTTTGTTTTAGTGAGATGATTGCGCCAGATGTGATTTTAAAAACTATTTACCCCCTTTATTTCTGAATTGAGCAGGGAGGCGAAGTTGTCGATTGAAGTGGTGGCACCTCATCACGGGATGATTATTGTGTGGATTTGAGAGCTCACATGCTAACAAGTCCTGACATAGTAGAGCAGTTTATTGGTGAAGTACTGAATTTTTTGTGACTCGCATAAGACTTGGATGCTCTCCCTGCATATATTCTGCGTATTGTTGTGCCACGAATACGCAGATGAACAACACATCGATATATTAACGATAAGTTAAAAGTGGAAAGAATGAGTGCGCTCTGCTTAGCGCGGTTTCTCTTTTCCGTTTTCATTTTTCCCTCGGTATTTTCGTTTTCTGACAGTAGGGAGAGTGTCGCCGTCGCCATAGTGCTGGAAACGTCGTAATGTACAGAGATACATACAGAAATGGTATACATGTCACAAAATATGGGCCGGCCCAAGCAGTGAACGCAGCCTAGTTGCGGCCTGGCCTGCTACAGCGCCGCCCGTGCCGTGCGGGAGGAGGGAGAAGGAAGAAGCGAGCAGTCGAGCAGAGCAGAGCAGAGAAGCAGCGAAGCAGCTCTCCTCCTCCGATCGATTTGGTTTGATTTGATTGGATTGGATTGGATTGGCTCAGCTCGCGATGCGGAAGCGGGATCTGGGGATCCTGCTGCTTGCGGCGTTCGCCGTCTTCTTCTCCGTCCACCACGAAGGCGACTTCTCCTTCCGCGAGTCGTGGTACCATCTCGCCGACGACGACTTCCCCATCAAGTACGAGGCGGACCGCCTTCCCCCGCCCCTCGTTGCCGACCTCAACGGCGACGGCAGGCCCGAGGCACCCATCCCCA
>LAPY01000669.1:4987-20101 GCA_000970635.1 Eragrostis tef
GGGGGGGTACCTGTCCTGTACGGAAAAACAATTTTGTGTAGCCGACTTGATACATTTCGGGAGGGATATTCAACTGCTGCAATACAGCAATTGAAACACTAAGTGGATTCTGAGATGCAACTGAACGGAAGAGAAGAAATCCATATCTGCATATTATATGAAGAGTTGTAAGTCGGGGGCGAAACAGTATCAAACAGAATGAAAAAGAATATCTGTGAAGACACATTCTGTGAAATAGCAAACCTTTCAGCAAACTGTTGGTGAGTCATCCTAGTTGGATAGCCCATTCTTGATATCCGTACAACTTCAAGCACCCCACAGCATTTAAGTTGATGCAACACAAGATCATTCTCAAATAACCTAGGGCGCTGTTTGCTGTTTGGTTGAATGCACCGGATAAAATGAGGAGACGTGTTCTCCAGCTGCTGCATAAGCTTGAACAGTTGTACCTGAATACATAACAGAGCAGGGAGACGGCTCAGTCGAATCCAGCTTTACATAAACGATACCAAGGCGCATTGGGGTGTTATGGTGAAGACCTTAATGCACAACCAAGAAAGTGAATACAAAGATGAAGCATGAATGATTAGAATCAGTACCTTAAATTTGGTGACAACACTTTGTTTTTGTGTATCAACAACTGAATGCCATGACAGACTTGATTTATTCTGAGAATCAGCGACCATGGCCGAGGCAAAATGTTTCGGAAGTTCACATTTGCATGAGGAGAGTAGTTGGATAGACTCGGAGTGCAATGGATCTCTGTTCTTCTCCAAGAACCCTGTAGTGTCATATGTCACCTGTAATCATAATCAGTGCACGAGCTTTAAAATGTGATGAGTTATTAAACCAATAACTGAAGGGGAATGTTGAATGCAACTGTGAGGAGTGTTGGAGATTAGGAAACAGAAAGATAAATAAACATGAGGATTTACCGACCTCTCCAGCATAATGATGAATCTTAAAAGCGCCTTCCTGATCACCTTTGAAGCAAGAGTTACCACTTAATTGCTGCTTAAGTTTGTTAGCAAAGGAAAGATCTGTTGCTTTTGGGAATGTAGACTCTTCATCCAACAATGACAATAGCCCTAGAGGTTTCTGCAATTATTAAAAAAAAAGGAGCGAGATCTTAGTACTCCATTCACAACACCATGAAAGTATCACGGTTTCTTCAAAGTTTACACCAAAACATTATTAAATGCAGGCTTCCGGCCTCCTTATTTATAGTGAGTTTTTTTCCATTTTTTTAAAAAATGGAACGACTCCCCTTAAGGATATTCCATCTGTTTCAACTAGTTTCTCAGTTTGTATTGGAATATGCTTCTTTGTACTGTACTAGATCAAAGTTCTGACATTCTTGCAGCTTGAACATCATTGGAAATGTGAAGTACAACAGACTTGCAGATCAAGATCACTAGAAGGGTGATAGACTGTATCTACCGCGTGGAAGTGTTCAAACCAGAGAAGCAAAAGAAAATCAAGCCAAATGGCCTATAGAACCCTAAAATACATCTTGTCTCTCATTCATATAAATATCAGGCACGAAAAATTATTAACAGTGAGGTTATGGTCAACGTGTAAAAGAATTGCATGAAACAACACTGCATACCTTCTCAAAGAGAGATAAGCAATCAGTGTTATCCACAAATTCCACAGTGGCCCAGTCGATTCCATCTTCTAAGTATTCCTGGAAAAAACAAAACCAGTGTGTGCACATGTATATTGAGGAAGAATAAAAATGAGTAAATCATTGGGCACATGAAAACAACAAGCGACACAGCTTGACTTAACAAAAAGAAATATATCCTAAAATAAATGAGGGTGCATTACCATTTTCTAAAAAAAAAAGAAATGTGGTACGCTCAGATCATATCAAATCAAACCGTACACATGCATGGTTAAACAAAGCACCTTCTGTCTAACTGCATGCCCTAGCTATGAAAATTTGGCAATGCTGGCTTTAGTACACAGGGTATTTAAGATGTGGAGATATGCAGAGCAACACCACTTTGTTAGCACTTTGTGGAGTTTCCTATCCATCTCTTTCCCCTATTCTATTATTTTCTGTTTAGCAGTGTTTTTTGAAACATTGAATAGATGACATGTACCCGGAGGGTTTACAGAAAAGAAATGGCAAACAATTACATATCATAATTGTTCACACCTTTGATGCTAACTCAAATAATCCCAGAAACTTTTAGAAGCTTACCTCCTGTTGTAGTTTGAAAAGATGTCTGTTGAAGTGCTGTTGCAGCCTCTCATTAGCATAATTTATACAGAACTGCTCGAAGCCATTCTTCTGCAAAGGTTTAATTGATGTTATAGCCAATGAATTGCCAAGAAATTAGTACAAAACAAAATATAAAATACTCAAACCCATACATCGAAGCACTCAAACCCATAAATATCCAAAATACTTATGGATCTCCATGTTGATTGCCTCCCTGTTCCTAGTGAGTGGTTAATTTGCTCAACGATCCAAACAAATAAATGGGCGTAGATTGACTTCGCTAGTGCGTCCCTTGCATCAATGGCCTACAAAAAAACAATAGAAAAGTTAAACATCAACCCAAGGGATGAAACCAATTAGCAACAAATCATCCATACAGAAAATTTCCAGGTAACTATCAACCTGAGTTAGTGTCAGCCTTTTTACAATATTGTCATTTCCAGCTCGGATTTTACGAGTGGACATAGCAGTCACCAGTTGATTGGTAGTGCAACCTAAAAGCTTTGCAGCAGTAGCCAACCCTGTGAATACAGTACAGAATGAATATTCAGCAAACTCTGCTAAAGTCAAAGGATACTGAAGCCAAGTTTTGGCACCAGAACAGGATAATGCAGTACATTGCATTTGAGGAACATTTTTGTGGGTCCAATAGAAAAAAAAATGGCTACTATAGAGAAGCGGAAATGGTACCTTCATTTGAAACAACTTCCACATGGTTTTCATTATCTATTACAGAGAACGAAATGTTCCCCAGCCACAAGACAGCAGCAAGCATAGAAAACAATTTCATTTGGTCCTCCTTAGATATCTGAATAGTATCCAATGCATCCTGCACAAAGAAATTGCATAAGCAACAGTAAGATATGATACTAGCATAAATTTAGTTGAAGCAATTAATTGGATTATCCGGGAACATTACCACTAGCACTGAAAACCTGTTAGCATCATCAACACCATCGATCCTTAAGCAGTCACTATGCCTCAAGTAATTGTACTCACTGGCACTTTTCAGAAACAATTTTTCTGCAGCAGCGTATAAATGCAATTTAGATACAAAGTGAGAAAGAGAAAGGTCACATAAAATATATTTGGCCACTAATAAAATAACATTGGTTGAATCTGGCATGTGTGTTACTTTACAAAACCATTGTTTGTAACACTTAAAATTATAATATGAGATTATCAAGCTTGACTATATGATTACTTTTGAGGACGGGGGGAGCTCCAGAGCACAGCTGGTAGAAAATATGGTATGATCGCTCTCCTTGTGCCCTCTGAACCACCCTCGACTACACAGGAAAGACAGGATATATTAGACCTTAAGAAAAAAGAATATATGGCTTAGCAATGTATGAAAATAGTATACCTTCTCGAGGAGGACTGCTCCATGAGATTCAGTCAGAGGTACATACATGCCCAGGGAAGCAAGTTAGCAATGCTCAAAGATATTGTTAGTTGCTATCCCAATAATAAATGGCACAGAAGGCTTACAGGTCTGGATTTTAGCACCACACATCTTCCCGGCATTAGAAAAGTGTATTTCAATAAGTTTTCCCTACATCAAATCATCACGCCACCTTAAGAATTACTCTAGAATAATTAACTGGAGAAACGTTATGACAAAAATTCTACAGGAATATGAACTCACAAATCGACTCGAGTTATGGTTTCGTGATGTTTTTGCATTCCCCAATGCTTCCAGAATAGCATTTGTCTGAAGAACCTCAGACTCCATTCCACTAGCACCCCCTAGAGCAGCCAAATATTGCATAGCAATTTTAGCAGTCTCAGTTTTTCCTGCTCCGCTCTCACCACTGAAATACGACAACAAACACATGTAACATTTTAAAATAAGGTAACCCAGAGTTTAAGAGTATGTTGATAGGGTAGACTAACCTTATTATTATAGACTGGTTTATACCATCTGCAGAGAATCAGCAGTTGCGTTAGAAGACAATTCTTGCAAACAGTATAAAATAGTTCTTCTCTTTAGAACCTACCTCGTAGCATCTCACTAAAAGCTAAATCAGCAACTGCATACACATGTGGGTCTTCCTTGATCTTTTGCTTGTATTGCATGATGGAAGCTTTCCCATATAATGCAACTTCTTTCAATGGATTTACAGCAATAAGAACAGGTCCTGCTTTTGTCTACAATAAAAGGTATACAAATTAGGAGGGGTAAATCTTGACCATGTACTAACATAATCAGATTCCTGCGTAGTGCTTACATATATAAGATCGCGTGAGTATCGCAATTGCAGATTATAAAGAACTGAAGGTTCATTCAAGTAACTCATTTGTATCAGATCATCCACTCCATCAAGAATATCAGGGTTGGCGGGTAAAAGTCTTTCTGGCGACGTTGTCAAAACCTACTCAAAGATACATATTGAGTAAGAATAGTAATGAGTCTCAGCAATTAACTATACTGTTATGGCAACATCAGACACTTACCGTTCCATTAGCCAGGAGTATTTCAGCATCATCTCCAGATATTGACTGAATCTGTCCAAGTTCCCACTTTGCATTTGGTGAAGAACACCAAACTCGCAACTTCTGAAATTAAAAACGTTCAGAACTTTAACATTTTGAATGATTTTTTCCAAGGATGATGGAATCTTAAAGACATCACACTCAAAACATCAAGGAAAGGATTCATAGGAGAACTAGTTCCTTGAGACCTATGCTGTCGTAAGAAACTAAACAACAGTACAATGCATTCGGAGTGCCCGGTATCCATGCTTCTATGGTTACAGAACAATAAGTCTGATTGACCAATATCCATATTTGTAAGGTTAAAAAACAATTCTCTTAATGGCCAGTATCCATAAGTAAGGATTACGATTACATTGACAAAGTTAATTTGGAAAGGTGGCCAAAGTATGGTGTCCAATTTCAGTGACCATGAACAAGCATTTGCAACAATAACAACAAAACCCATTAGTCTCAAACAAGTTGGGTTAGGCTAGAAACGAAACCCACAAGAACTAAAGAAGGGGAAGCAAACGAGAGAAAGATAAGTTAAAAGAAAGCATTTAGCAAAAGTAAATGCATCTCCTGCTAAATGATAAACAACAATGAACTCAGCATAACATACAACAATTGCGACTTGACAAGAAACTCTTGAGTTACCATATAGAAGCAAATGTTTAACTCTTTAAGCAGACGGATGTATACAGCAGATAAACAAACAAATGAAAAGTTGAAGATTTAACATTTATCATTGTGATACGTGAGTGAGCCCATCCTGTCAGAGCAAGCAGTCAGCCTGCCATATGCAAGTATTCACCTATTTCCATATGTTCAAGCATCAAAATATAACAAATCTTTACGCACTTCTGCATTAGCGAACACCAGAAAGACAAGCTTCTCACCTTCTGAAGGACATAATCTATGATATCTGTAGACACTGGTTTCCCATTCATCTTCGCCGTTGCTGAGGAAACAGAGGGGAGATCTTTACAAACTGTCGCCTCGTTCCTATCCTCATGAGAGTTAGCAACATATGGTGACTCATCCAGCGCTTCTGCATTAGCCAACTTCCTCTTAGTCCCAAAGATGCGACCTTTCGCCGCCTTTTCCTCCTTGGGTTCCAGCCCAGCCATATCCTTGCCGATATCTGGTTTGTTCTCAACCGGCATCGCATCTGTACCAAACTCTTTTGCCACACCATTCTCAAGCTTGAATCCAGAAGGCAGCGAGGGTCGTCTTGAAGTGGGCAACCGGCCACGGCTTGTCGGTCGGGCTGGCAATGCCGGAGGGGCATCCTTTGGCTGCTCATCGCGCTTCTTTATCGTCTCGAGCAAGACCTCGAGGGAGCTCTTTGGAGCGGCTGGTGCCGGCGCCATCACGGCTGCTGCAGAGAGCATTACCACCGGGAAATCAACAAGCCACCAGCCCAAACCGGTGACTTACACCAAGGCTCACACACCAACACGCCAAATCCAACAGCAGAACAGCATAGGGGTCAGGAATTTCCCCATTTCGCATCAGAACAGCGGTAACTTCAGGCGGAAGAGCCCCAAACTCACACGGGCTCAAAAGTGGCACACCCCAAACCCCGAATTCCACCCCCGGACACTGGGAAGACTCAAAATTTCCCCACAAATCTCTCCAAAATCCACGCTCCCAGCCTCAACCTAGCACCAATCGCACGCGCCAAGAACAAATTTTGGCGCTGCCGGCGTCAAGGGCCGGGGTAAAAACCCAACCTTTGCGCGATTTTTGAAGGGGGGGTAGCCAGGCCAAGCTTGGAATCGACAAAGCGGCTGCGAAAGCTGCAATTTCTGGCGACAGAAAAGGAGAAAGAACCCCCGGGAACGAAAGCAAAGCCTGCGCCGAATCGAAGGGGCTGGCGTACTAGCAGCAGCACGCAGGAAGCCAAGAAATCATGGAACGAAACGCATCAAGATGAGCACTAGAGGAACAGGATAATTCCTCCCCGCTCCTGCCGCCCGCTGCAAGAACAGCGAGCCCACTACGAACCGCTCCCCAAATCAAAAAACGAAAAACAAAAACGAAATTATTTTTCTGGGGGCTTTTGCTTCTCCCTCACATTTCAAACCTCTCCATCCCCATATCTTCGTGTCCTTTTCCCCTCCCCTTGATCCGTTACTTAGGCAGTGAAAAAAAAACATTTAGGACAAAGCAAGCCAAATGTCTTAAATACCCTCAAGATCATTAGCTAACTACGTTGATTGGACCGTGGCAATTTGGTTAAATCGTTTGGCGATGGAGGGCAAGTCGATGAGCGTTGCGGATTGGAGGCTTCGGTTCAGACCGTTGGATGCGAGCGGCTGCGCCTTCCGCTCCACGACTTCAGTTGAAGGCAAGAAGTTACGCAACTGCCCCTGAAGGTTAGTGCGCTGGCACAAAGTCATTTCCGTTCCTGACATCCTGCGTGATCTCTGAATAAGGACTTGATTTAGTTATTGTCCATTTTGTTTTGTTGTGACAAAAGAAAATATATCAGGAAGAGGTATATCCGAAAAGAAAACTCTTGTGTGGGAGAAGCTTCTGTTCGGCAGGTCTTCTTTTGTTTGTGTCTGGTTATTATTGTCAAAGGAGGACCCATGATATCATGTTTCCGCAAACGATTTTTTCCCACAAAAAGTAATGTTTTGTGGTATGGTCAAATGGGATGGTGTAGTATTTTAGTTGGTGCTTTTGTTTATCTTTGGTTTTGTTTATTAAGAGTTTGCAAAGTTCTATGGAACTTGGATGAGCGTGCTTATTGGTGGGCGTAAAATAAGCATTATTTCCATGATTCCACCATCTTGGATAAAAACATGGATAGAGATCCCAGGTACGTAATTTGCTGTACGCTTGCTCAGCTGTGTGCCGAGAAGTGGCCTTGTGAGAAGTTGTGAGGTCTAAAGTCTGATGTGAATTAACAAGCATGAACTGTCAATTCGTTTGGCAACCAAAGTGTATTCTTATGGAAAACAATGATAGTGTTTTTGAGCCATGTCAGCATGAAAAAGTAGATGCACTCTGAGAAATGTTTGATATGTAATAATAGCAAATGAATCTTAGAAGTAATTCAGAAAAAGAAAAGGTTGACTCGTAAAAATCGGGAAGAATTCTCGAGCTCAAAACAGGGACCTGACCATGAGTAGGGTTGGCAATGGATAATTACCCACTTGGGGGCAGTGGAATGTCCCCATCTCCGTCGAGAATTTTATACCCCGTCTCCATCCCCGTACCCACGTGGGGACTCAAATTTCCCCCATCCCCACATCCATATGGGTGTGGGTACCCATCGGGTTACCCATACCTATTAATTGGCATCAAAAAATTAACATCCAACTATGTATAGTGACATATTAGAATGATTAAATTGTTTCAAGGTAAATAAATTTAGCCACTCAAATGCTAATAGTTGACACAATCAAAAGCTAAATTGTTCAAAGGTAAATAAATGATGAGTAGGGCTCGCCGACCCTTTCATTTATTTATATACCTCTGATGAACTTACGTGTTATAGATTTTGTGAAGCCCCATGGGTAAATGGGTATGGGTTGCAAGAGAATGTCTCCATACCCATAGTACCCAATGGGTGACAAAAATGCCTATTAACAGACTCATGGGGCGAGAAATAGGTCTAAACCCACACCCTAATAGAAAAAAAACTCATCGGCTATCGGATTATGGGTACCCATTGCCATCCCTAACCATGAGATTATGTAAGCGATGGTGTGCTCTACAAATTTCTACATTTGTGCCGTAATTGTATCAGTACTACTCCATTGCAAGGTGTGCGTACAACATTGCAAATTCCATCAAAAGTCGCGGCTTTTATAAAACATTAGTGACTCCCAAGCACTTGCACGGCTTATCCCCACGATGCAAAAGGGAACAGGAGCACGAAGTCGGTTTGATTGCGAGTTTGTGGTTGTTTAACCTTCAACTCGTGTTTTTATGGCCACCAAACTAGTGTAGGCAAAGGATCCAAACATCCCTGCAGGCACCAGGCGGCAGCACTGACGATGAAATTCCTGCCAGTGACAGTACATTTCTCTCTTTCATCAGCGTCAAAATGTCAAAGCCGCCCTCATGGCCAGACATCAGCTTCGTTCCCGCAGTAGAAAACATGGCAGCTGGGCTGCTGGGAGATCGAAGCAGAGAACATGGCGTTCAGAGTACAAAAATCTACCTGTACGCATCCCGGTCTCGTGATGGCCACCGTATGTATGCCTGGCCCATACATACGTACGGTAGCGTCATCCCCACGTGCAGTGGCCGCTGCGAGACGCGTAGTATGCGCGACGCACACCGGACAGGCAGTGTGTGAGCGTGGCAGAGCTGCCTGTCTGCCAGCCTGCCCGGCTTTGCATGGTCAGGCAAAATGAACGAGGAAACCTGGCAAATCAAAGAGGTAAAACTGCTTTGGAACAGTTGTTAATGCGATTGGAGACTGCGATTGGGCCTTTACCTTTGGTCAGGCCTGCTTTGGCTTTGGCTTTGCTTTCTTAAGGATGAAATCAAGGGGATAAAGTAAATCACTCTGGTTTATCAAAAAAAAAGAGGGTAAATCACTCCTGTAAAACTGCATGCGGACTCCTTTTAGATGAACCTCGGAATGATGCGGCGCCAGTGTCGCGAACTGTGAACCCCGTGGTGTGCGCACTTGCGGCGGCCGCTGCTTTTCCATTGGCCGGGCATGGATGCTCGGCGACGGGGAAACACACGAGCGCGGATCTCCTGGCCGCTGTCCAGTCCAGGTCCTACGCTATCATGCGTACGTACGTGACCGGTGGTCTTCGCTTGCAGATCTCGAGGCAGGGGGGGGTCTCCGCCTGAAAGAAACGGTCAGGTGATCAAGGCAGCCGCTGGATTCATTGCCTGAACTCTGCTGTCCCCGGCAACCACAAGTCCTTGAGATCATTACAGCGCGGTGCGTCACTCTAGCTCGTGATGCAATCGACAAGCATGGGCAGAGTCCCACCATGTATAGGGGTAGCCCAAGCATCGAATCCAAGGTTCCAAACCAGGGCAAATAAATCGAGCGTGTGATACCACCTCCTAATCATGATTTATCCATTGACAATCTCCAAAGTGAAGTGGTTGGTAACACGCATGATCGTTTCGCAGTATTTATCCCCCAAACCTTTCGATACCTTTACTGGTATAATAGCATTAGACGGAGTATAGCCTTTTAGACTATGCCAAGATAAAATAAATCGGCAAATATTGATTCACCACTAGCCATCTAGCTTAGCTCAATGATCAAGAGATCATAGTGGCCACAGCATGATGCGAACCCCTGCCCCAAGTACCCTGCGAACTGCTCCACCTCGTGTGGGCATCAAACCCCTTTGCCGTCGCTAACAAATGATTTTGATGTGGCAAAGCTCGGTCATGATCATGAGGGAGCTCGCCTTAATCGCAGGCCTTGCTTGCAAGTGAGGGCGCACCGGGACGGCAGGGCGAGGGCAAGGGGACAGCCAACCAACTGTCCAATACGTGAGCTGATCCTTCCGTTGAGTTATGAGAGTACTAGTATGTTTATTTTTGGGACCACGCGTATCTGTAACCTGTACTCCCAGCTTTATTTCTACAGTTCAGCTGCTTTGTCATAGCCGTCAAGTATTTCTACAGGTCAGGAAAGATAGTCAAGGGTTTTATTTTTCTTCTTCTTTTTCTTTCAACCTGCGGGGCATCAACAACTAAATGCAGATTAAACTTGGATCATGAATAGGGTATGCATTGAACATTATATGAGTACATGAGCAAATATGGCTTCAAGAGTGTTGTATCTTATGCTCCGTCGTAATAACTTCGTATAGCTAGAAGGAACATGTTAAATTTTGATCTCTCCCATACATAACCAGTAAATACATGGTGAAAGGTTTGGCTTCACCAACGTTTTCACTCCATTTATTAGTTCAAGCTCTTACCTCTCTCTCTTAAGCATTTCTGTCTACTTGTAAAAGAGCAGTAACATTTCTGTCTACTTATAATTACCAACCCACAAGAAGACGACAAAACTCAATTTTGATTCTTATAGAAGGAACGTTTTTCTCATGCTAAAATTCACCCTCAGAATTATGAGTATGTTATTACTGAATTTCATTCAATTTATAACTGTCGGTTCCGTTAGCTTCTTTTTTTCTCCTCTTATGCATTACTTATGCGGAATGTTTCTATTTACCAACATCGAAGATCCTGCAAAAAAAAAAACATCAGGAAGTCCCTTTGCCCTATATTGTTGCTTGCCCGTTCCGAGAGGGGATGATCAAGTATCCATGGTTTTTGGATAATCATGCGTATGAATCGTGAAGTCCAGTTTCACGAAAAGAATTTTTACATTTTCTTTTTTCATTTACTCCATGTTATACCTAGTCTCTGATAGGAATTAGCCATGTCACAAGTTATACTCAGTCTCTGGTAGGTTACCCATGTCACAAGTACATATAATTGGTTTCTATAATATAATAATGTTAATAGTAAATTCATTTACAATATTTTAAAACACCCGTGGCAATGCAGGGTATTCATGTACTCCCTCCGTTCCAAAACAAATGACACTTTAGCTTTGTTTTAAGTCAAACCATTCTAATTTTGACTGAGTTATACAAAAAAGTGTCAACATTTTTTAGACCGAATAAGTATTATTAGATTCATCTTGAAATATATTTTCATCTTATATCTATTTGATGCCATAAATGTTGATACTATTCTAAACAAACTTGGTCAAACTTAAGATGGTTTGACTTAGGACAAACCTAAGGCTCCGTTTGGATGTTGGTATTGAAGACCTTGGCATTGAATTGAGCTCAATACCAAATCAGCCTAGACATTGAATTGAGCTCAATACCAAATCGATTGTTTGGACGTAGATGGAATTATAGGATGAAATTCAACTCAGATGCAAATACCAATTTATGTTTGGATGAGCATGACTTCGAATTAGGAATTCATTGCTCAGGAGTAGAGGATTTGCGGCGCCAGAGTAGAGGAAGAAGATGCTGGAGAAAGATCTTACCCACCGGACTTGAGGAAGGAAGTGGAGGATGTCAAGGTTGCAGGAGACCGCGACGTCAAGGAGCTCCTGCTGCCGCCCATGGAGGAGGAGAGGTGGGAGACGAAGTGGAGGGAGGCAGGGAGGGGCGCGGCGCTCCGGTAGAGGGAAGAAGGGAGGGGGCCGAGAGGAGTAGCCCGCCGGCGAGGGAGAGGGAGGTGGGGAGGCGCGCATCTCGCCAGCGAGGGAGAGGAAGGCGGGGAGGGGTGCAGCTCGCCGGCGAGAGAGGTGGGGAGGGGCAGAGCTAGCTAGCGAGAGAGGCAGGGAAGGCGCAGCCCGCCGGCGAGGGAGAAGGAGGCGGGGAGGGGCACTACGGCCTAGGGGGCTCGCCGCCAACAGAGTTGAGAAGGAGAGAAAGAGACACCGGAGACGCGATTCCATCGAATACAGAGGGGCTTGGCTCGGTATCGAGGATGATGAAGGGAGAGTAGGTGAATGCCGGCTGGTATTGAGGTTCGTTTCCAATTCCGAATTTCATGCCATCCAAACAGTTGCATTCAGAACTACCAATGCCAATTCCAAATTCTGAGGCTCAATATCTACATCCAAACGCAGTGTTAAGACTTTTTCCTACGTCGGGGCTGAGCAATGACCAAGCCAAGAAAATATTTTCTCACTCGTCTCTCTTATTGAGTTCGTGAACACATGAACACCAAATACATCTTGTGTAACTGATATTTCCTCTTAAAATATATCCACAAATATAAGCATTTTAGAGTTGTCTCCCCCTGATTAGGAAAGCATATGTGATTAAAGTGATTGGGGTAACTGGTTAAGGGACTGATAAGTAGTTCAATGACAACTCTAGAAATTGGTAAAATTACATCAATAGAAAATCCAAGCGACAGGTAATAGCTTAGTGACACATAATCTATACTTTACATCTTACGACAAATAGTTCCAGTTACACTTGACATAGATGGTAGTTTCATCCAATTAGAAACCTAGTCTCTCATATTCATCCTCTCATAATCCAACAAAACAAACTCAAGCTTGAATTGTGGATAGTGACAGATGATGTAATTGATCCGTTCTTGTACAATCTAGATTGTGAAACTGAATCCACAATTTGGATTGTGAAACAGATCAAGCCTTGATCAAGCCATCCAAAAAAGCATAAAAATGATTACGTTTGTGGACGGAGGCAGTACGGCACTAGGTGTTAGAGGAGGGGGGGGGGGCTTAAGCCTCCTGCTTCCCCTCCCTTAAGAGCAAGTTAAATGGATTTGCCCGCCGCCGGCTGCAACACGCGATGAAGTGGCTCCTTTTGGTGGTGGGTCTCGCTAGAATTGAATGCGTTGCTTCTCATTCAGCGAATCAGAGTCACGCTGCGCGTCTGCGCCGGCGTCTAGCGGGCGCGTCGTGAGACGCCCGCGCACGTTCTCTCTCCTAGCCCACGTCGGACTACGCCGGCTTACCACCGATTGTAATAGTTGCTCTAATACCCCGCTGGGACCATGAATTTTTGTAGAGGGTATCATCGGATACCGTGTTTGTTTACCCCTAACATTATTGGAAAAAAGGGAGAGACGATAGAGTAAATAGGGGGAACTCAAACCACGAACAAAGGGAGCTGCGATACCTTGAATGTTATACAAGTCTAAGGCACTGCAGTCTAAAAAAAAAATCTAGAGAAAATTTCAAAAGCATACAACTACTTCGACAAATTTTGCAAAATCTTACATCGTATGGTGGCAAATTGCATGCAGACCACTACAAAAAAATGTTGATGTTGGTTGCCAAAACCTATAATATTATTGTCATCACCCGATTGAATGGGTGTTCGGCAGATATTTGGATCGTGGAAGCAACATGGGAAACGAGATCAATCTAAGAACACGCAGAGGGTTTATACTGGTTTAGGCCTTCCGAAGGACAATAACCCTACGTCCAATGCGGATCTTATATAATGTGACAACCTTGCGTTAGGGTTTCGCAAGGTGTCAGAGAGCTTTCCTCGTAAGGGTTACATGACTATTTATAGGCCAATTACCGCCTAACAGAGTCCTTCCTAATTACAGTTCTCATTTTTCTTCTCTAATAAGGACATCGAATCCTTTTCCTAAACTGTGTCGCATGAAGCAAGTATTCGGAAAAATCTTGAAACAGTCTTCGGAATATCTGAAAATTAAGGCTACGGCAATTATTATTTGATGGTGCTGCCAACAATATATACGTTCTTGAGATCGACGGGCAGGTCGAAGATGATAAAGTGGGTTTTTGCAAAGTGTGTCAAAATTAGTTGTAGTTTTCTACAACTAGTTGTAGTTTTCAAGGTGGGTCATAGGTCTTTAAAATTTACTATTTTCTTGCAATACAATATTATTATTCTATTTTGTACCCACGATGTTAAATACACACCCCATATATTCTCTAAAAAAAAAGAAGAAAACATGGCCCCATATACAGCCCAAGTTTAATGGGTTTTAATTGGTTTATGCACAAGCACCGCAATTAACACACAACAAATGTTGCAAGGCGCAAGTATTAATTCGACAGCCAAAACCAACTCATCGAAATGACACTCATGGTGGACCTGGTTTGGCAGCTAAACTTAATAACTAGTACAAGCAATATGCTCGTCTATACACTTCCGTCTGATCATTTGGATACTGGCGCTGTTGAAGCGTGGAGTCCAGTCCAGCACGGCGTATATCCAGCTGAGGGGGGAGCTAGAGAGAAACATTTAGAAGTATTAAATAAAGTTTAATTACAAAACCTTTATATAAACAGGGGTTAATTTTCGAGACGAATCTAACGAGCCTAATTAAGCTATGTTTTAATTACAAAATCTTTTTACAAACAGGGGCTAATTTTCGAGACGAATCCAACGAGCCTAATTAAGCTATGTTTCGCTACAGTGATGCTACAGTAACCATCTTCTAATAATGGCTTAATTACGGCACATTTACTCTCATTAGATTCGTCTCGCAAATTAGCGCAGGATTTTGCAATTAGTTTTGTAATTAGACTTTAACCAGTACTACTAAATGGTAATATTCCAAATGACTAAAATCTTGGCTAAAAAAACGAACAGTCCCTGAAAGTTTTCCGTGTAGGATTTTGAGCAGCAGAAATCCGCAACGACCTCACAGTTCAGAATATCCCGTTGCAGTGCAGGCAGAGAAGAACCCCAGAACGTAAGGCAGAGCGCTCAGCCGAAAACGACGGGAAATTACTATCCGGACTCCGGAGAGGAAAAAGGAAACGCGCGACAGGTGATGTCGCCGTCACGCGCCGTGCCGCCGCGGATTTTCTTCGAGCGGATTCTATATCAACTGCCCGCCCGCGTGGCCACGGGCGCAGCATTGCTTCGCTTTGCCGTTTACGCTTGTCGTGGCCGGCCGGCCGGCCCCGG
>LAPY01000669.1:20132-38524 GCA_000970635.1 Eragrostis tef
ATTTACGAGATGAATCTAATGAGCCTAATTAATCCATGTTTTGGTACAGTGATGCTACAGTAACCATCTTCTAATAATGGCTTAATTACGGCACATTTACTCTCATTAGATTCGTCTCGCAAATTAGCGCAGGATTTTGCAATTAGTTTTGTAATTAGACTTTAACCAGTACTACTAAATGGTAATATTCCAAATGACTAAAATCTTGGCTAAAAAAACGAACAGTCCCTGAAAGTTTTCCGTGTAGGATTTTGAGCAGCAGAAATCCGCAACGACCTCACAGTTCAGAATATCCCGTTGCAGTGCAGGCAGAGAAGAACCCCAGAACGTAAGGCAGAGCGCTCAGCCGAAAACGACGGGAAATTACTATCCGGACTCCGGAGAGGAAAAAGGAAACGCGCGACAGGTGATGTCGCCGTCACGCGCCGTGCCGCCGCGGATTTTCTTCGAGCGGATTCTATATCAACTGCCCGCCCGCGTGGCCACGGGCGCAGCATTGCTTCGCTTTGCCGTTTACGCTTGTCGTGGCCGGCCGGCCGGGCAGTGGCGCGTGCTCGCGCGCGGCTCCGGAAAGCGCACCACGTTGCGTGCCATCTATCCATCCTCCTCTCTCGTCTCTCCCACAGCATGCAGCTGCTGATGCAGGAGGTCTGGTTGGTGAGCTCGGCCAATCGCGATGCGTGTGTCACAGCGAAAGCGACTCGGCTTGTGCCGTTCGGTGAGCGCGTACGTGGTGGAGCAGCAGCGCACTAGCCTCACCAGATCAGGAGGGAAAAAAGAACTCCGGCGAATTCAATAACGGCGTTGGCTTGGCGCTCTCTCAGCCTGGCCAGTTTATTTGAAAACACAGACTGGGTTCACCGGATCGCACCAGGTGGACGCAGCAGGGCGGCCACGCGACGCGTTGGTTCGTGATCGACTGATGGTCGATGGAGAGCCATTCTCCAGGCCATGCTGCGTCGTCGTCGCCGTCCTGTGTTGCGGTTTTCGCCGGGGCAGAGCGTGGTGGTGGCTGGAGTTGATTGGGATACATGGCCTGGATTTCTCTCATGTACTCCTACCTACACATGTAGCAGGCTTTTGCCCATGCGCCGTTGCTCAGCTTCAGGCCCTCAGCGCACCACGTTGGGGTCAGAGTCGATTCACTTGATTCAGAAACTTGCGGGGCAACGGCGCAGCCAACGCGTTTGTTTGTTGGCTTCATGAGACTGCGATGGTTGTTTACCATCGTCTTCTTTTTCTCTGGTTCAGTTAAGCTGTTGCCATGCGCTCAGCAATTGTTTCTCATGTTTATGTTGCAGTTGAACCATGTAGCGTGAATACTACCGGGCGGAAAATCTGCACCGGCTTCTTTGGACACACCGAATAGGGATTCTTTCCTGCCCTCTTTTATCCTGATTCAGAAAACGGCTGCCATGTGGCCATCTGTAGTACCAGTAAGAGGCTGCTGGCAGCCAGCAAGAACCAGCTGTAAATATTTTTCACGCTCACGGTGTAACCTTATAGCGTGATCCACGATGCAAGTGGTAGCAAACCTGTTCAAGCCGCGTTGAAGCACACGGAGAAAGTGCAGCGGTAGCATGTCCTGAACCTGAACAACGTTGCCACTAGCACTGGTTCAGATTCTTGTTTTCTTATTCAAAACAAAAAGGTCTTCCTCCAACGGGAAACGACTGCTCAAGCTTTCTTAGGTTCATGCAACATACAAGCGGCACGATCACAAGCCACATCTTAAGCTTGGGTTTGTGTGGAAGCACATTCGAAGTACTGATAATCTCTTCGTAAAATGGATAAGGAAGATGAGAAAAGGCAAAATTAAAGGAAATGGTTGGGTCAGGCCTAAACACGGAAGGCAAAAGGCGAGAGTATAGCCCAGCCCAAATTGTTACATACCAGGACTATAACGGCCCGTGGGCTTAACCAGTAGGCCTCATTCTACATTGCAATCCTCCTCTTCGCAAGCTATCTCACTTCCCCAGAGGCCCAGACCACCAAATCCCCGGGAAACCCTAGGAAGGCGGAAGAGAACAGCGAGCAGGCGGCGCAGCCATGGCGAAGAACCGGAACAAGAAGAACAAGGCTAAGAATGGCGGCGGGCCCGCCGCCATGGACACCTCCGAGGGCGCCCCCACCGCCTCTACCGCCACGGAAGCTCCTCAACGTAATTTCCCTTATTTTATTTTGAGGTTTTATTGGGTTCGTGGTGTTAGCATCTCTGGCTTCTAACTAATTTGGCTCACTTCATGTTTTTTGTCCAATTTGTTCCGCAGCGATGGATACTTCCGAGGGAAAGCAGCCTTCATCAGCGTCGGCGGCGCTCAGTTCGATCAACAGGTATGCAATTGGGCTGCATCTGTTATTTGTTGGCCTACTATGACAATTGAATCGAAGAATTCGTCCTAGTACTAGTAACCATGTTGTTGCGATATGAGATGCTATTTTGTATCCTGCCGTTTATGCTGATTAGTTTGTTTTCATAGACAATTGTGATGGGTTCTGCAAACATCTCTTCTTTTTTTTTTAAACGATCTGCAAACATCTCTTTGACTGTTCTTGCAACCATCATTGTGTACGTGTTGAGGGACAACCTCCGCATCTGTTTGCGGGACTATGTTAGCCTCAAATTTACCATTATATGCACCGAGTGAAAAAAAAAGGAACAGAATAATGGGGGTGCATATAATCGGGTCGTGAATTTTCTGACTCATTGATCCAACTTTGCTGAAACACGACCTCTTAGCTTATGAAAAGTCCAGTGTCTTACATACATTGTTGTCTGGCAGCGATCATCAGGTTTGCTTGTATGCAACTGGCATATTCACAACTGTCGACTCAAATCCTTTTAAGTTATTTCAGTTGCGTGGTGTTCGGATACCTTTTCTGATTAATGGTAAATCAATCAGCTATGTTGATCGAAAGAATTTTTTTAAAAAAGCAGAATAATTGGTATCCAAAAGTGTCCTACCGTGCCCATGATGATATTGTAGCAGTTCCCACCTTTTAGGCTTATTCGGTTACACCTAGATGGCATCAAAATTATTCATGTGTCCCCTGGCTTGTGAGAGTTACTGAGGTTCCACATATACAGTTCTTCACATCATTCTCCTATCTCTGTTCACTTGTACTGTTTTATTCTTTGCACCAAAAAGTGAATTAGTAAGTGTTCCATAGGAATAATATGTGCATGTACTTTATTTATGTTATGTTTTGGCTGTCTTCCCTGCACATTGCTTTGTTCCAGCTAGATATATGTTCGTTTGTGATGAATATATCTTTGCCTATAATGTTGTATCCTCTTTTGAATAGGAAAATAAAGAAAGGAGTGCAGATAAAGAGGTCAAAAAATGTGAGGAAAATGAAAGCAGTTGCCAGGGCCATATCAAAAAATGAACAGGCTGAGGAGAAGGTCCAGAAAGCAAAAGGCAAGAAGACAAGGATTCAATCTGCCAAGTCTTTGTATGATTGAAGTTTCAGCTGTAAGTTGAATTGTGTACCCATAACATGTTTATGTCCTGTAGAGGAATCGAATCTGATGTGTTTCATAAAAAAAAAAAGGCTTCCTCCTGTTCCTGGAGTTTCTGTCACAATGTTCGAGGAGTTTGTCACAATCTTTGATATTGATCCTAGGGAATTGATCGGTTGCAATATCAGGTCTGAAATCCTCTATCATTTGCTGAAATCAGCAACAGATTTCCATCAAGTTTTCAGCAGCCAAGTTGTCTTTTGCTCAAGCATATTCCTGATGGCTTGTTGCGACGAAAAAGGTAAAACAAAATCTTCTTTTGGTCTCTTTTCCGTTCGGCTAAGAACCCAAAGATCTTTCGTTGAGGTCATTGAGCATCAGGGACGTTACTAGATGGTGGCTTGTTCTCTGACGCCTGACTGCAATATGGTGTTGTTTATTTATTATATCCGCTTTCGTGTGATATTAGCTGTATGTACAGTTTCCCTTTGAATACGAGTATCATACGTCCACTTATCTCTTGTTATGACCGGTTTGGATAGTTGGTGGTCCTACTAGTTAGTTGAGAAAATGAGATGAGTGTTCCTTTCAACCTTGCCAGATTCAGTTCTTACGCAAAGCGACACCTCTTAGGGCACACTACCTATTCTGTGCAGCAATTGCGATCAATCGTCCAAACTCAGAATTATCTATTTTCCCAAGTTTCTGTCACATATCGAAGGAAAATGAAATAACAAGGTTAGATCGTTTGAAATACTAGTTAGTGAACCCAAAATAGAAACACATTCTACAATGTTTTAGCTCATGGGAAAAGGCCATCCGTCATTTGTTTGCTTTATCCCGCGACATGCTGCATACAGAATCGCGTACACATCGGCATAAACGAGGCGCCCCGTATTCCTCCGTAGCAAGTATGCGAAGGGGACTGTTCTTTCTTTTCCCTGGACGCCGGAACGACGACGACGGCACGCCGTTGCCGTTTTTCCATATATGCTGCATACAGAATCGCGTACACATCGGTATAAACGAGACGCCCCGTATTCCTCCGTAGCAAGTATGCGAAGGAGACTGTTCTTTCTTTTCCCTGGACGCCGGAACGACGACGACGGCACGACGTTGACGTTTTTCCATCGTGGGAACTACGGCGGGAATCGCCGCGTTTCGATCGACGAAAGGGACTTTGTTTTGTTTCCCACTTGATATTTCTTTTCAGAGAGGTGATTGCTACGATGACAGCGAACTAGTTCGGTGATTATGGGGCAGTGATTAATAAAGTAAAAAGATTTCACTTGCACTTGACAACCACCCACTTCTGTCCTTAATTCATCATTAATAGGCTCGCTTAAGGCAAATTCACAATATCTTAGGTCAGATTCAGGCTGCTTAGCCGACAAAGTTGCTGCACGGTGAAAGTTGGTAGGTTGTGGTTGTGGAAACTTAGTGGCGGACCTAGGAAACTTTGTGCATGTTGTAAACTACAAGAACTTTGTGTGATGTTAATTCATGCTTGCCTGGCTCATGCCCATGCTGCGCCCGCGTTACGCCGGAGGCTTCTGCCGTCGACTTCGCCGCAGCATCGTGTGCAATGGATATAGGAATTTGAGGAACAGAGAAAGGGACAGCCCCAGTTTTATTGTGAACCGCGGTAATTCTGTACTTAACTAAAAAGTAATTCTGCACATTTAGCCCTTCACGGCCCAATTGAAGTGCCGATCCCGCGCGATTAGGTTAACATTAGATCTACTTTACTCTCTTTGACGTTTATTAAATCTTCATATGGATTTTTTGGCCTGACTACTTGGATATGCTTGTGAGAGACGGCCCGACCTTGTCCACATGACCAGAGGCTGCTAATCTCTGAACGACTGAACTGACTTAACCTTAGTTTAGACTTCCGACATCGATGCAACTAGTAGTATTCTAGCACAAATAATGAAGCAAAAGAGGGAATCCTGCATGGATACAAGTGTATAACTTATCGTCTCCGTGCAGCTTTGATGAAGCCATGCCGAACAGAGTCAGCTATAGGAAGACTATTGTTGGTAAAGGTCGTCTCTGATTAGAGCAAGGAAGAACACCCAATTTTTGCAAGTCCCATCCGAATAATTCCACATAGCAGCCCACACGTGCCTCTAGAGGCTCATGGTCATGGGTAATTGTCAACAAAATATAGGCTCGGGTCCTCCTGCCAATACGGCGAAATATCTGGACCATTTTTTAAAAAGCCAACATAAAAAAGGCTCGTACACACCCAAAACTATACGTACAGAATACACACACCAAACCCACACGCACACACAACACATACATACGGGCCCACCACCGAAAGGCGCCAACGAAAATTATATATTAACCGCCCCCACCACGTCGGCTTCTTCGTCCCCCTCCCAAACTCCCAAACCTCCGCTACCTTCGCTTCGCTTCGAGCCCCATCGATACTTCCCAGCAAGCAAGCTCCATCGTATCCATGGCTGATCCCCAGCCCCGAACCGAGGTCCTGGCAGAGTCCGCTCGGGTCAACGGTGCGGCTGCGGAGGCCACGCTCTCGGACGGCGAGCTGGCGTGGCGCCCTCGCGACGGCGGGGAGGAGCGGCGACTGGAGCTGGAATCGGAGGTGCTCGGGTACCGGGTGGACGGCCGGAAGCTCAAATTGGATACTTTTGTCAGCTGCGGTGGGGATGAAGAACGGCCTTCGCTGCTGGCCTGCTTCGGGGGGAAAGGGGCAGGAGGAGGGGACGGGAAGAAGCGGAGGCGGAGGGGGGAGGTGGTAGTGGAGATGGAGAGCGAGGACGCCGCAGCACGGTGGGGAGACTCCGTGAGGGATCGCCTCGCTTCGTTTGGTAATTCACTACTCTTTGGCACTGTTTGACTCGGGGTGTGATTGATTCGGTAGCACAAATATTGCCATTTTTTAATCCCTTAATTCAATATTGTGGATGGAATTTGGCGCTTGGTTCATGGTTCTTGATCGGGTCGGTGTGGTGGTGGTTGCGTCGCGGACTTTCTGGAATTCGTTGACTCGATTGGATTGTTGGCAGAGAAGTGTCTGCTGGGGGTAACGAGGAAAAAAGATCCCAAACCCACCTTGATTCGACTAGTTAAAGATAGGTTGAAATGATTATTTCTGGATTGCAATGGTCGTAGTAATGCACTGTCCTGGTTCAAAATCTTCCGTGGTATACGTAAAACTGTTTGTTTGGTGAGTGTTCTGGGCATGCTCTGGTCAAAAGCGTCAATGGACAAATGCAATATGCAACGTTTCTTGCAGAAGTTTCTTCTCCTGGTTGTGGTGGCAACGAATCGACTTTTTCTATATACCTTGAACTTGTCCACCTTTTTCTTTTTTGGCTAACTCACTTTGTATGTTTCGGATCAATCTGACGAGTTGCTGAAAGCACATGATACTTCGCACTTCAACTGTTACTATATCACCGTGATCCTTGTTTCGATCTGATCCTGCTTCATTTAATACTAATTCAGGGCGGATATTATTATGATACTGTTACGTCATCTGTAGATCGTTTGTGAGATTTGCAAGAGCAGCAGCAATGTATTTGTATCCCCTTGTACATATAGGCGGGGCCCACAGCAGGGGGTAATAGCAAAGTCATTTCCCACAATGCTGTGTCTGGTGGTGTACATATGAGGGGGGCCCACGTTGGATAAGAAAAATAGCCAAACTGATCCGGCCAAAGCATCTCGCGCGCTGGGGAAGAATAAAATGGATAGTTTATTTGCAACCTGAACAGTAGAAATGATTGTTTACTCGCTATTGCTAGCAATATAGCAAATGCCAACTTATACATTCAATGCTATAATGCCCATCTTCACAGTGTTTATGTCCTCTCTATGTCCTCCATTTATTACATAATGCCATCTATATGTCCCCGTTGTGGTTGCTTAGACGTTCTTCTCAGTGTCACTGTTGACATCGTTGTCACCCTAGAGTTGCAGTACTAGCTCTCAACAGGCTGACTCTTTGGTGTCCTCATTTATTTGTCATCATTTGGTACTGCTGATGATCCAAATGTTCGTTTCCTGCATATCCCTTTAATTCCGGTTTACTGGTAGGTGGTGTTAGTTAGTGCTTCTCTGCACTTCTTCATATGCCTATGCTAGTAAATTAACATAGCAATTAGAACAATTATTGACCTATTCATGAATTATTTCTTATATGTTGCTCCTTCTATCTGCAATAGGCCGGCCAAAGAGACTGTTCATTATAGTCAACCCTTATGGTGGGAAGAGGAGTGGGCGGAGTATTTTCCAAACTGAAGTCCTGCCTCTCATTGAAGCTGCTGGCATTCTTTACACGATGCAAGGTTGTGATCTTATGTTTATATTGTACATCTGGAATTGTAGTATCTAATTCTTACTTGTGAACTATGTTTAGAGACCAAGCATCGCCTTCATGGTCAAGAGATTTCCCATTCGCTGGATCTTAGGAAATATGATGGGATCATTTGCGTCAGCGGAGACGGTGTCATGGTAGAGGTTAGCATAACTAGTAAATCCTGTATGCAAATGCTACTATATGAAAATTAAAATCTGGAAAATATCAAATTTCCAGACATTTGAGCATTGCGTTTCTATTTGCCTCTTTGCTGAATGTTAGTTCTATCCCTTATTTTATTTTGTTTTTAGGTAGTTAACGGTCTTCTGCAAAGGGAGGACTGGGAGACAGCAATAAAAATACCACTTGGAATCATCCCAGCAGGTAATGGTCTGCGGCAGTTCCCTTATCCTAGTGATGTAAATGTTATATACATTGTTATATAAATAGGTTACTTTCCTTTGCGATCAGAAAAATAATATGGCCAAATTTGTTTTACACTTGTGCTCCCTGGTTGGTAGCGTGGTTTCTTCTGTTTTTTGTTCAGATTGTTGCATATGGGTACTCGTTGTCTTAAAACTGCTCTTTTAAGTGGATCTACGTTAGTTATGTGAGCAGACCTTTGACATGTTAATGTGAAACAGGTACTGGAAATGGAATGGCACAATCTCTATTGCACGCGGCTGGTGAATCATTCTCTATATCTAATGCTGTGTTTGCAATAATCAGAGGTCAGTTCTTTTCTCCTAGATTTTTTCACTAATCTGGGCAGCCATGTGACCGATCTTCAAAACACGCTTCTGATATTTTTGAACAAAATTCTGATTCGGGTTCATTCTGCCGCACAGGTCACAAACGTGCACTTGATGTTACTTCTGTTGTGCAGGGAAAGACAAGGTTTTTCAGCATCCTGATGCTTACATGGGGTATGTAGTGTATGAACCATACCTTAATGCTAATCCAAACAGCAGCTGATAACACTGGCCACCCTCCTCGGAGATTTCTCTGTTTCTTTCTTCTTATATGAATCGAATTACTTCACAAGCCTGAAAATGATCTATGAACCGCAGGTCTGGTAGCTGATGTTGATATTGAATCAGAGAAGTATAGGTGGATGGGAAGCGCTCGACTTGAATTTTATGTATGCCTTCTTACCCCTAAAAGCTTATATCAAGCACTTTGAGTTATTGTACGTCCATTCATCCTTTTTATTTTCTCTCTTCTTTTTGTCATCATGGACAACTGTCACCGCCTCATAGCACATAGAGGTGCTTTAGAATTTAGAAGTTCGTACTTGCACCAGAGTGATGGCATACAAAAAGTTGCATCTTTTATTTCACTGCTTCATTCCAAGTTCCAACTATAGAAATTGGAATTTTCATTCTTCGTAACTGTATAGAATCATGTGTGCATTATATAGCTGAAAGAATGAAACAATGAAACTACTGCAATACACCGGTTGAAGTTTAGTGCCAAGAATAGATGCAGAGGATACTGAAATTTTATTGCATATGTTGCAGCAGAGTGTTAATGTTTCTATCACAGGATCTTTTGGATTTTCTTAAAAGTTCACACTGCTATGTGCAATACAACTTCGTTTCAGTTCCTACTCCGCGTGTTGAACTTGCGACGGTACAACGGGCGCATTCTTTTTGTTCCTGCCCCAGGATATGAAAATGTGGGTGACCCTGTAGAGGCAAGCACAAGCTGTGAATCAAACAGGGCTAACGCTGGTGTCGATGAAGCCGAAGCAAATGGCAGTAAGGGTGAAACGTGTGGTTATCCCGGCCCATCTATGGAAGAATCTGATCTCCATTGGAGATCACTGAACGGCCCGTTTGTTTCAGTTTGGCTTGGCAATGTTCCTTTTGCTAGTGAAGATGCCATGGCTGCACCAAAAGCAGAGGTTAATTTCTCTCCATTTCGCTTTACTTTATTCGGTTATTCATAGCCTATAGTGTCCATGATCAAGCAGGGGTTAACAATGTTTCCCAGTTTGCTCCGTAGTAGCTTGATTCTTGTTTACCCTCCGTGCAGTTTTCCGATGGATACTTGGATGCTGCAATAATCAGGGACTGCCCGCGGTGGGATGTTCTTGGGCTGATGTTCCAAATGAAGGACGGCGCCTACATCGAATCGCCATATGTAGAGTACTTCAAGGTGTGTTACTTACCCTGTGCATTGTCCGTGTTATGTCCTTGAGCTCTTAAACATGACATGTATGCCGGCATGCTGGCTTTCTCTGCACTTCTGTAACTGACAGGTGAAGACTATCCGGATCGAGCCGGGCCTGCGAATCGGCAGCGGCAAAGGCGGCATTATTGACTCCGACGGTGAGGTCCTCGCAAGGGGAGACGGGTCCCGCGCCCATGACGAGCCGGAGCATCTGATGTCGTATGGACCAATCCAGCTGACGGTCGACCGCGGACTGGCGACCATCTTCTCCCCAAGATGACGATTGTCAAGTACTTGCATATTGTTCTAATGTTCTCGCCTCCTTTCCCCACATCTGAAATCGTTTGGTGTTTGTAAATGCTCACACACAAATGCAAGAGCCTACCAGTCCGGGCCCAGGATGCAATGCATTACCTCACAGCTTTCTTTTGTTGTCTAGGATACATAGGTCTTTATGAAAGTCTTCCTTTTCAACAGAAAACAATACATTTATAATGGCATTGGAGATTTAAAGATTGAAATCACTGTACACTGACGACCATGAGTGCTGTAAATCTTGTTTGCCTGGCTGCTTTGCAGCAGTTGTTTTGCAGCAACTACAGTGTTTTGTGTTCACAGTTATTTTTCTGCAGCCGCAGTTTATCGAACAGGGTACTTGTTTTCATTCTGCAGCCGGCACCTGACGGTTTAACCCAACCAAATATCTGTAAGCAAAATCGAAAGAAACTTTGCCAATTCTTCCATTGCATGGGCAAAATTTGGCGGAACCTGACAGCTATCGCTGTGAGCCTGTGACCAGGTCCGAATCAGCCCAGGTAGGTAGCAACTGTTGGGCAATAAAACATGCATATGCCGCAGCACATGCATCCAGAGAGCTAACCAATCCTTGCTGAAAACAGATATGCGTAGCTGCTCCATGGTCAATTGAGCCCTTTCATTCAATCACAGCACGCAGTCACTAATCGCTAACTCCGTTGCACATTCTTTCGTTTATCCTTATAGAAAAAAACAATCTCTTCATGAATGAAAATCACAATAGGGACCTCCACTCCTGTTTCGGCTCCAAAGTAACAAAAAACATGCATATTGCGATGATCCATAAAACATACTTCATTAGCCTTTTAACATCATATAGCACCACTCAGCACTACGATTTCCAGATCCCGCGAAGAAAGAAAATAGAGGGAGGGAGGACTCAAGATAGTCTTATATACTACCCATCTATATCGCTAGATAGATATTTAACTTGAAGTGTATTATCCATTATCCTTTCCAATGATAAAGTACAGCTACAGTTTTGTAATGTTCACGAAGCTCTCTTGGGAGGAGACATATTCTGCAGAAGTCTGGTTGTAGTAGCTATAACCACCAGTTGCAGCAGTACACCTGACATAATAAAGTGGGCCATGTAAGTGAGCAACAAATATATTGACTATAGAATTTTAGGAACTTCACCTAAAACTTACCAAGTGCAACACGAACTACATCAATCAGTTCGTAGCTTGTTATGGCTGTCATATTTTGCTCCATAACCTAGGTAAACAACGGTGCAAAAAGTTGGTGAATCAGGAAATACATAATTGGTATTCCATCCAAGATCAAAGCACCAAAGCATTATTCTTTTTTGCACAACATATTTGCACTCATTTAGTTTCCTATGCAGTATCCTAAAGCTATAGGTTCACATTTGCATGAATGGTACCGCCATTCTTACTGGAAAATCTAATGCCACTAGCGTTAATTGGCAGTAATGGCTTGTTCGAATAAAAAGAAAACAATATAATTTTAGATATTTTCTATGATATGAAAGATGTCCCAAATTCAGAAGGCAACATAATGGTCCAGCGATTTCTAATGTGAAAGGGTGCACACATATGCTTGTTTTATTTCCAGCTCTTGCATCTAACTTAAAACCGCCCCCCTGTGAAATCTCAGAAAGCGAGCAACTACATAAAAAAATAGTTTCATGTTTGGTCAGTTCACAATTGGACTACACAACACAGTACCCAGCTTGAGTTAGTTCAGAGATAGGCCATGTGCTGCATTGACAGGTCCTAAGGCCAGAACATATATAAATTGCTGCTGAAATGAATCCAATAAAAATAACATCATCCACCATTCTACCGGAACCTATGGTCTTTACAACAAATGATACAGTCACGCAGGCTAATTTATCCAAAAGATGGAGAAGAATCAGCTGTCTCTTACGTGTATAGCATTAAAAGTTGTGCGCGCACACAAAAGGAAAAAGGAAAAGGAAAAAAAGGAACTTGCATGGGACATTTCTGCACACACATCACTTGCGGAAACATATGGACCTAGATTTTACAGTCCATACCTTCAAGAACAATTCTGAACGAATAATGCATGCCACAGAAAATGCAACAGCTATCGATGACAAGCTTGTGTACATCCGAAGAAGTGCTGCCATAGTTCTCCTCCGTCCTGTGAAGCACAAAACACCAATATCAGGCCAAACACAATCAACAATACGTCAAAGTGTAATTCATAGGACGATACTGGAAAAAAAAGACATGTGTTGAATAAAGATGAATGAAAAGTAAAAGATGATTTCTCTATGCCCTGCCTCCTAGCCACAAACACTCTATGAAATGGACAGAAGCTTATTTGTGGGCATTGATAAGGCAAGTGTGGTGGGACATCCTATCCTGGGTCGGCCTTGGAGATCAATTCGCCATCGACTGCCAGACTTAGGTGGAATTTGTCCGTGTTATGTCCTTGAGCTCTTAAACATGACATGTATGCCGGCATGCTGGCTTTCTCTGCACTTCTGTAACTGACAGGTGAAGACTATCCGGATCGAGCCGGGCCTGCGAATCGGCAGCGGCAAAGGCGGCATTATTGACTCCGACGGTGAGGTCCTCGCAAGGGGAGACGGGTCCCGCGCCCATGACGAGCCGGAGCATCTGATGTCGTATGGACCAATCCAGCTGACGGTCGACCGCGGACTGGCGACCATCTTCTCCCCAAGATGACGATTGTCAAGTACTTGCATATTGTTCTAATGTTCTCGCCTCCTTTCCCCACATCTGAAATCGTTTGGTGTTTGTAAATGCTCACACACAAATGCAAGAGCCTACCAGTCCGGGCCCAGGATGCAATGCATTACCTCACAGCTTTCTTTTGTTGTCTAGGATACATAGGTCTTTATGAAAGTCTTCCTTTTCAACAGAAAACAATACATTTATAATGGCATTGGAGATTTAAAGATTGAAATCACTGTACACTGACGACCATGAGTGCTGTAAATCTTGTTTGCCTGGCTGCTTTGCAGCAGTTGTTTTGCAGCAACTACAGTGTTTTGTGTTCACAGTTATTTTTCTGCAGCCGCAGTTTATCGAACAGGGTACTTGTTTTCATTCTGCAGCCGGCACCTGACGGTTTAACCCAACCAAATATCTGTAAGCAAAATCGAAAGAAACTTTGCCAATTCTTCCATTGCATGGGCAAAATTTGGCGGAACCTGACAGCTATCGCTGTGAGCCTGTGACCAGGTCCGAATCAGCCCAGGTAGGTAGCAACTGTTGGGCAATAAAACATGCATATGCCGCAGCACATGCATCCAGAGAGCTAACCAATCCTTGCTGAAAACAGATATGCGTAGCTGCTCCATGGTCAATTGAGCCCTTTCATTCAATCACAGCACGCAGTCACTAATCGCTAACTCCGTTGCACATTCTTTCGTTTATCCTTATAGAAAAAAACAATCTCTTCATGAATGAAAATCACAATAGGGACCTCCACTCCTGTTTCGGCTCCAAAGTAACAAAAAACATGCATATTGCGATGATCCATAAAACATACTTCATTAGCCTTTTAACATCATATAGCACCACTCAGCACTACGATTTCCAGATCCCGCGAAGAAAGAAAATAGAGGGAGGGAGGACTCAAGATAGTCTTATATACTACCCATCTATATCGCTAGATAGATATTTAACTTGAAGTGTATTATCCATTATCCTTTCCAATGATAAAGTACAGCTACAGTTTTGTAATGTTCACGAAGCTCTCTTGGGAGGAGACATATTCTGCAGAAGTCTGGTTGTAGTAGCTATAACCACCAGTTGCAGCAGTACACCTGACATAATAAAGTGGGCCATGTAAGTGAGCAACAAATATATTGACTATAGAATTTTAGGAACTTCACCTAAAACTTACCAAGTGCAACACGAACTACATCAATCAGTTCGTAGCTTGTTATGGCTGTCATATTTTGCTCCATAACCTAGGTAAACAACGGTGCAAAAAGTTGGTGAATCAGGAAATACATAATTGGTATTCCATCCAAGATCAAAGCACCAAAGCATTATTCTTTTTTGCACAACATATTTGCACTCATTTAGTTTCCTATGCAGTATCCTAAAGCTATAGGTTCACATTTGCATGAATGGTACCGCCATTCTTACTGGAAAATCTAATGCCACTAGCGTTAATTGGCAGTAATGGCTTGTTCGAATAAAAAGAAAACAATATAATTTTAGATATTTTCTATGATATGAAAGATGTCCCAAATTCAGAAGGCAACATAATGGTCCAGCGATTTCTAATGTGAAAGGGTGCACACATATGCTTGTTTTATTTCCAGCTCTTGCATCTAACTTAAAACCGCCCCCCTGTGAAATCTCAGAAAGCGAGCAACTACATAAAAAAATAGTTTCATGTTTGGTCAGTTCACAATTGGACTACACAACACAGTACCCAGCTTGAGTTAGTTCAGAGATAGGCCATGTGCTGCATTGACAGGTCCTAAGGCCAGAACATATATAAATTGCTGCTGAAATGAATCCAATAAAAATAACATCATCCACCATTCTACCGGAACCTATGGTCTTTACAACAAATGATACAGTCACGCAGGCTAATTTATCCAAAAGATGGAGAAGAATCAGCTGTCTCTTACGTGTATAGCATTAAAAGTTGTGCGCGCACACAAAAGGAAAAAGGAAAAGGAAAAAAAGGAACTTGCATGGGACATTTCTGCACACACATCACTTGCGGAAACATATGGACCTAGATTTTACAGTCCATACCTTCAAGAACAATTCTGAACGAATAATGCATGCCACAGAAAATGCAACAGCTATCGATGACAAGCTTGTGTACATCCGAAGAAGTGCTGCCATAGTTCTCCTCCGTCCTGTGAAGCACAAAACACCAATATCAGGCCAAACACAATCAACAATACGTCAAAGTGTAATTCATAGGACGATACTGGAAAAAAAAGACATGTGTTGAATAAAGATGAATGAAAAGTAAAAGATGATTTCTCTATGCCCTGCCTCCTAGCCACAAACACTCTATGAAATGGACAGAAGCTTATTTGTGGGCATTGATAAGGCAAGTGTGGTGGGACATCCTATCCTGGGTCGGCCTTGGAGATCAATTCGCCATCGACTGCCAGACTTAGGTGGAATTCTGGTCCAAGATGCGCGCAAATCTGGACAAAAGCCGCAGGAAGGGCATCAACTCCATGGTGATGCTTACTGCCTGGAACATATGGAGGGAACGAAACAGCAGAGTCTTTCATTTCGTTGGACCAAATCAACCCATTAGAAGAAACAGCGTGCATAGATATGGTGTGGTTGTAGTATGCCTTTCCACTGCTGCTAGCCCAGTGGTCATTATAACTAAGATTATCCTGCTGTCTGTCTTCAGAGCTAATTGATCAGAACCAGGCTTGTTTGCTGTTGACAAAACACAGCTGAAATACTAAAATACTCAATAGATGATAAATATAGTCTAAAAACCCTCTCATCTTACTAACCCCTACACAATCGAATGCATCAATCACAGATAATGCTGGTGATGGTGAAGTTTCCTCAACTAACCAGTCCTGTTTCCTTAATTCCTCGCCTATGCCATACTAGGAGATAATTTGAATTGCCCCTCGCAGCTAATGCACACTTTAATCTCAAATGCAAAGTTGGTCTAGTAATTATGTCTCAAATCAGAACAACTGAATTAACCCAGGAAGTTGAAAATCACCTAATTCCCCGACCAATATAGCCAGCAGTCCCGCGGCCACGGACAGCACTGCGAACTTGTTCGGCTGAGCCCCCTTGGACAGTGAGAGCAACAGAAGCAAGCCCCCAGCCACTTGGTGCAGCGCCTGCAGGCGCAAACCAGCCACTTAATCAGATCAAGAATCGCCACGGACGGCCATAGAGGACTAAATCTCAAGCTGTTCCATCACCTGCACGAGGATGAGGCGGGCGAGGCGGGATCTGCCATCGGCGACCCTCTGGTACCCTGTGCAGCATCGCGAAAAATCGCAGAGGTCAGGAAAACGGTTTAAACGAATCGTTGGGAGAGAGGTTTGGGCGGTGGTCGCTTACGGGAGTCGACGACCATGCGGTAGGAGAAGTCCGAGCCGTCGGTGCCCGACGGCCGGCCGGAGGCGCCGCGCCGCTGCTGCATCCTCGGACCCGACGGCGATGGAGCTTCTTCGTTGTCTCCACTCTCCAGAGTCCAGACAGATCAGTTAGCAAAGGCGCCTTCTGCTCTATTTTCGTGACAGTGGCTTGTAGGCAAGGAAAGCTAGTTCCGCTTCTTCACTAGGAAAGCGTAAGCGAGAGCGAAAGACGCTGAACTCGACGACGACGCCGCGCCCGAGCGCAACCAGCCTGACGACAAATGCTTAACTTCCCCCATCCTATTCGCGCTCCATCAGAATAGTTTCAACTTGGGATTTTTTTTGGCGATTAACTAGCAGTATCGTTTTTGTTCCTGCCCCAAGATATTAGACTAGCACAAGCTGTAACGCAAAACAAAAAAAAATGGTAAGGGTGAGACGTATGCTTTTCTAGGCCCATCTATCGAAGGAGGCCCATTTGCTTCAGTTTGGCTTGGCAATGTTGCTCGGGGCATTTGCATATTCCGATATTCGAGTCACTTTTGGACGTCAATTGTAAAATCGGTTTTTTTTTACAAACTGTGCAAAATCGGTCTTCTTTTTTTAATCTAAAGCTGCCGTTAGGTCCGGTTTTGAGATGCCATCTGGTGAAGCCCCATTTTCGAATTAAAAGAAATCAGTTAACCTTTGAAAAAAAAGGAAAAAGACTAAACTACCCCTCTGTTATCTCTTCAGTCGGGCTCCTCTCATGTCTCAGCACGGCTCCTCAATCCCCTGCTCCTCTCATGTCTCAGCACGGCTCCTCAATCCCCTGCTAAACCTAACCCTAGCGCGGCGTGCGGCGGCGAGTGGCGTGGGTGGAGGAGCAGCGCGGCGCGCGGGCGGCGAGTGGAGGCAGGCGCGGCGCGCGGGCGGCAAGTGGAGGCAGGCGCGGCAGGTAGGCGCGGCGCGGCCAGGAAAGTTGGACTTGTAATGATGGATTGTTTTGTTGGACTTGTGTCACTGCATATGTGATGCTTGTTTGGTGTTAATGGTTTGGCCAAAATTATATGTCTATTTTGCTTGCTACTCATCAATTATAGCCAAGAAACAAAGGAAATTCTGTCAAAAAATTTAATAGAATATTCATTAACTAACTATTTAAATATTCTTTTTCAAGTTTCAGAAAACAGGACCAAATTTGCAATTCGTTCTCAAAAACAGGACCGATTTTGCAAAGATCATATTGATCTTTTGGCAAGCCTTTTAACACCGTTAGCTACTGCTAACGAAATAGGACCTCCTTGCAGCTTCAAGTTCAAAAAAGAGGATCAATTTTACACAGTTCCTAAAAAAGGACCGATTTTACAATTGGCATCCAAAATGACCCGAATATGCAAATGCGCCATGTTCCTTTCGCTAGTGAATGAAAGAATCCGAAGATGCATAGCATTGATAGGTCTTTATCAAAGTCTTCCATTTCGACATAAACAATGAAGTTATCATGGCATTGATAGGAGATTTTCGATGACGGATCTGTTGATATCATCGTTTCAATTTTCATACTAGGGCGCGGCGTCCTGCTTCTAAAATTTAGAGAGGTCTGAACTAAAAGAATCTTGTTTTAAATAAAGTTTAATTACAAAACTAACTGCAGACCCTCCGGTCTAAATCGCGAGACGAATTTAATGAGGATATGTAAGTCGTGATTAGACCATGGTTACAGTAGCATCACTGTACCAAAAAATAGATTAATTAGGCTCATTAGATTCGTCTCGCAAAGATGTACCCATCTGTAAAAAGATTTTGTCATTAGATTTTATTTAGTACTCTTAAATAATAAAATTCTCTTTAATGCTAAAATTTAGAGGGGTCTAAACCTCCGGCCGAACGTGCCCCTAGGGGTTGTTCGTCCCCCCTTCTAAATTTTAGACCCTCTAAAATTAAAAAGAATCTTGTCATTTAGATGTACTAAATAAAGTCTAATTACAAAACCTTTTTGCAGATAAACGTAAATTTACGAGATGAATCTAATAAGCCTAATTAATCCATGTTTTGGTACAGTG
>LAPY01000669.1:138443-153403 GCA_000970635.1 Eragrostis tef
CCCCCGCCGATGCGGCCGCAGCCGCCGCGTCGTCGCTGCTCTGCATGTAGGCGTTCGAGGCGCGGTCCCCTGATGTCGTCGCAGCCTCCGTTGCGGGCTTCCGGTCTGCAACTGATGCGACGGGCCGTGGCCGGAGCACCTTGCCGCCGCCGCCGCCCTTTCCGTTCGGCGCTGCTGCCGGCCGCTGATGGATGGCCATCTGGCCAGGACCAGTCCCGCCGTCATGGGGCTGGGGGCCGCCGCAACAGCGGGTCGGGCGTCCAGGGCGCCGACTCCCGCGCGTCGGGCTCCCAGGGCCTGCAGCACCACCCTCCCTTGTCTGGTGGCGGGGATGGTGACGGCGACGACCACTGCGTGCTGCCGGCTCCGCATATGCAGCACCACTTCCATTCCCGGTTGTCATACAAAGAGGCCCTCCTACGTCAGTGTGGGTCTGGCTGTCAAGGAGGAAGAAGAATCTCACTGACCGCTGAAGTTGCTCAGGTGCACGGACCAAGAGTTGGCGAGGAGGGCTGGCAAGCAGTGAAGATCAAGCGTCCACGGTCGTCCACGGCACCTCAGCCGGACAATGAGGCCCGTCAGCAAGAGGAGCGACATTCGCTCTACTTGAGAAAGATGAAGGGACTCTGCTTCAACTGTCTGGCTCGTGATCACAAGGTTGCGGCCTGCTGCTACCCAATGAAATGTTGGCAGTGCCGCCGGTACGGCCACATTTCCACTTATTGTACCTCTCGTCGCTCTGAACCACCTCCGAGTTGTTTGGAAGATGATTCAGCTTTGCAGCACACCTCTACAGACGCTGGCTCCTTTGTCGATGATAGCCTGCTGCAATTCAGTCACTCCTCGTCATCGGCAGCCTGTGACAATTCGTTTGATCCGATGGTTATAGAGGTTCACCTCATGATGCATATGCAGGACAGTGGTGATGGTTCCTCCACTCTACAGGCTGCTACACCCTCGCCGGTTGCCAACCACCTTTCCTGTGAAGAAAGGTTGAAGCACAACCAGCCTACGGTTGATATTGTCGGGACTCCATTGATAGTTAGATGCCAAGAGGAGCAGTTGATTGGGCATGAGTTGTTCAAAGCCTTGAGTAAACTCAAGAACACTTCGGTAACTCCTTTGTCTCACGCTATTCGGCGTAATACTACACCAGAAAAGAAATCAATTGTGGTGCATCAGGAGAGCAATATGCATAGTAGTCGACATCGAAAGCTCCAAAACAGAACTCTGAAACCAGGTTTCAAGATGGTTCGGAATATGTTGACTAAGAAATGGTTGTCATTAGAAAAGAGTCGAAGGACAAGCAGTGGATTGCCTTGATTAAGTTTTTGGAGGCTTTGAGGTGGCCTCCCTAGTTGTGGTTTGCTTCCAGCCAGCAGGTTTTATGTTCCAATCTATTAGTGTCATGGCTTGTTGTTTGCTGTTGTTGTTTCGGCTTTAGGTTTCGCTTGATGATCCAATGTGGCAGGTGTCTTTTGTTTCAGCTTGGTTGTTTTCGAGCGTGGTGATGACCATTGCTCGGGCCTAGCACTCATGCTGGCTTAGAATATGTAACTTAGGATGTAATTCTTCTTCTACCTTAATGAATGGCAGTGCTCCTGCCTTATTTTTTTTAAAAAAAAAGAATGGTGAGGTAACGGAGAATGAAAATGAGATGGGGCAGGTGGTTACGGAGTTTCACAAGGATTTATGTACCGGTCAGAAGAGACGGTGAACATGGATGCGGTCCTTGATCGCGTTCCACAGAAGGTGGCGTGACGATAAATGACCAACTGGCGACGGAGTTCTCTTTTTGTTAGCAGCAGAGGGCCTTTTGTTCCTATTAAAAGACAAAGTTCAAACATCTAAACTCAGTGGCATGATGGTGGCGCCATCAGCGTCGGTTGTTAGTCACCTACTCTTTGCAGATGATAGCCTGCTGTTTTTCAAGGCGAGCAGAGAGAATGAAGAGATTGTCAAATATACATTGCAAGAATACTGCAAAGTTTAAGAGCAGCAGGTAAATAGAGATAAATCGTCTATACATTTTGCTAAAGGATGTCAGGAGCACAACCACGAAGAGATAATGGACCTGTTAGAGGTTCACAATGTGGTCTTAGCGAGAATTACTTGTGCATGTCGGCCGATGTCGGGACCTCTACCAACGTAGCATTCAAATATCTTAGGAATCGGGTTTGGAAGAGGGTCCATGGATGGATGGAATAAGCCTTATCAGCAGGAGGAAAAGAGGTATTGATCAAGTTGGTGGCCCAGGTTATACCGACCTACTCAATGGCTTGCTTTCGTCTGCCAGCATATTGATGGACTTGTGAGGAGCTTCTGGTGGCCACGCAAGAAGGGCAAGAGGAATACATGTTGGGTCGTCTTGGAGGAGATGACGAAACCTAAATATTTTGGAGGAATGGGTTTTCATGATACGGAGTTGTTCAACCTTGCCCTCCTGGCGAAGCAAGCATGGCGCATGCTAACTGAACTAGGCATTCTCAGCGCCCGAATCTTGAGATTCGTTTATTTCCCGAATGCTATGTTTCTGGACGCTCAATGCTTCACCATCCAGAGTGTGGCGTGCAATTATGGATGGAAGAAATATTCTGGAACAGGGGATTATAAGGCGCATCTGCAGTGGGGATGACACTAGTATTTGGCACATGAATTGGCTACCCAGAGACAGATTATTTTTACCGGTGAGACGCAGTCAGGAAACTCAACAATTGTCCCTAGTTAGTGAACTGATTGACCATACGTTTTGCTCCTGGAGAAGTGATATTTTAGAGGAGGTGTTTGGCGGGCCCAAGATTTGAAGTATGGGTATTCAAAAAATTCTAAGCATGAGACAAAAAATTATGCCGCCTATATTAAAGAGAAACTGCATAAAAAATACATCGAACGAGCGAAAAATTGATCCCGACTTGAAATTGAGCACATAGAATCAGTGTAGCACTAATTGTTCAACATATTAAAGTGACAATATATGAATGTAGAGGATATAAAACAATGAAATGAAAAGAAAATTTACAAACTAGGGGACAACTTTTTGAAATTTTGTGCTTTTAATGTAGATCTGGTTGTTTTTTAAGCTGGGTATGTGTTGGTTGTGTAGTTTTTATTTTTTGCAAGCCTATTGACAATATACACAATGTATAAAAAACAATTTGTCAAAAATAATGGGTATTCAATTGAATACCTTTGCACCAAAGCAGGCCCGCCCCTGGGTGTTTGCGCCGATGAACAAAGAGGTAATCCGAAGCATTCCTTTCTGCAGTCGACGACATACTGATTTTTGGGCATGGCAGTACGAGAAATCTGGTATTTTCTCGGTTCGCTCGGTGTATCGCGTGTTGGTGCACAACTGCGAGAGACGATCAGCTTGGTTGGAGCATGATACGGGAAGATCAAACACAAAGGCTGAGGAGAAAGAGTGGTCGGCCATCTGGAAAGTCAAGGTGCCATCTAAACTCCGCGTCTTTTTGTGGAGACTGCAAAACAATCTATAACAAAGAAGGATGTGCTCCATCACAAAAATATGGCCACGCAAAGCACGTGTAGCATTTGCGGCATAGTCTTCTGGCAACACTCACTGTTGGATTGCAACATGTCTAGGTGTGTGGGCAGTGGAGGAGGAAGATAAGGTTGAGCATCTGTGTTAGATTCAAGAACAAGATGCGCGAGGATGGCTAGCGGCAATATTTGAGACGTTGCTGCATGAGAAAGTGACGAGGATGGTAGTGACTATGTGGGCAATCTGATATGCGAGAAGACGATGCATGAACAATCTTTCGAGAGCCCCCGCTATTGGCTCACGGTTTCATTGACAGATTCATATCTGGTTTGGACATGGACACGCTGGCACCAAAGGAGAAAAGGGGGGACGACAACAGGCAGTGAAGCCTTGGTGGATGTATCCACCAGCGGAACGAACGAAAGTCAATGTGGATGCGAACATTTGAGTTCCTCAGAGCGTCGGCCATTGTGTTCAGTGGTGTGTACGCGGAAGAGTTAGAAGCGTTGGCGTGTCAGGGGGTTCCTGGCGCTTGCAGCTGATCTTGGTCTACGGCAATTCAGAGTTGCTAGCGTCTGCCTGAACGTGGTTAAAAATGTTTATGTCGCAAGGATGGGTGCGTATGGCCAGATCATCAAGGAGATTAAGGCAAGAACGACAAGTATTACCGCAGTGAATTTTGTACACGAGGGTCGACGATCGGATATTGATGCTCATACTTTAGCTCATCATTATAGTCAGTAGGTCGCTATGTATGGCTTCCCAGTCCATCTCTATGAACAATCGGTCAATCAATAAACGATGGGAGTTGTTGTTAAAAAAAAATACTCTCTCTGTTCTTTTTTATATGACACCGTTGACTTTTTTGTTAAACTTTGACCAACAATATAGATTTAAATAATTACTTTTTGAATGTGAAATTAATATCATTGGATTCATCGTCAAAAGCACTTTAAAGCTAACTTATACATTTAACTATTTACACAAATATTTATGGATAAGACGAAAGGTCAAAGTAACGAAAAAAGTCAATAACGTCATATAAAAAAGAATTGAAGGAGTAATAAGAAGAAGAAGAGTAGTCAACAGCGCGTCCACCGGCGAGGTGCGTTCCCAGCCGAGCGCCCCCCATCGCGCGAAAGGAGGTATGCCTGCCGTTCTTACCTCTCCCTTCTTACGATCACGTCTCCGCACTGAGAGGTCCACGAAGGGCTCAATCAAATGCCTGACACAAACTTGCACTGACAGGTCTACTAACCGATCGACGACCAACACCGTGAACACGACGTTCGTCGTGCTGGACAAGGCGGCCGCACGCCCATGGCACCGGCGCCGAGGCAACAACGACGTGCCTGGCACTGGTGGCGGACGAGATCGCGGCGGCGCAGTTCCTGCTGTGGGGCGGTGAGTGCGGCGTGCTGCATCTTCTTCTACGTGTGCTGTGGTGCCAGATTACGGAGATTCTGCGTGATCAGAAACATTTAGCTGGGCATGCTTTGGCTGTTTGGTTATGTAACTTTAAAGAAAATGTTTAAAATTGCAGGGAAGAGAGAAAAGAAAAACATATTTCAATGGACGTTCCACATAGCATCAGAAAATGTATACGAAGTTGACCAGTGAGCTATTCCTTTTCAGTAAAAAAAAATCATAAGAGAAATAGATTTCACTGCATACTGGCTGGACCGGCGCTCTTAAGAAAATAAATAATAATACTATAGCATCTACCAGCTACAGAAATGTAATTAGTCATCACATGAGCACAAATAACGTTAGTTGCATAGCTAATACATAAATAGGTGTCAGAAAACATAGTTCTGCCCACAGAGTCAGCACATGCACCGCAATAGCTACAATACTATTCCGAAACTTAACACCAAGTCATTGTGTCATCAGGATCTGGCGTCACGAGTGACCAAGCGACAATGACTTCCAGTTTGCAAGTGCCAAGCTGAAGGGTTGCATTGTTTCTACCAACTGCCGCTGCCACGAACACTGCATGCTGTTTAGCTATGATCCTATCGTCTTCCCATGCATTGCAAGAAACATCCAGCTGCTGACCATACTCAACAGAAACAACATGGCGAGAGAGCTCCACATCACCACCACCACTAACAGGAACTTTGTCAGCCCCAAACTCAAGTAAGACAACTTTCTCACATGCGGCGCCCTGGGCAGTAATTTGACCATGAACACCATCTGGCCATGAACCCTCAATAGATTGAACAAATATTGTGGCCTCTACAGATGATTCAACGCGTCCAAGTTTAAACATCAGCAAGCTAAGCTTGCTGGTATACCTCATATAATGTGAAATGTTTGGAGTCATGTCCTTATTACACTCAAGTGAGGCAGCAACATAACTTAAGTACCTATCCTCAGATTCAGTCTCCCCTCTCACTTTTAGTTCAATCTCAACAAATAAATCAGTCTTCGGATGCAGTACAACAGCACGGGTAGGACCTGTTAGTGCCAGGTATGGATCCTGCATTCAACATAATTAAATATCATTGCTAAACTGAAGGCAAAGGGAGGTAGCTAGGACAAAAAATAGGTCTGATGTTTTGTGTCACAACAATATTACACCGTGCCTTATTTGGAATATTTGTCCTTATTGCTTGCAATCAAATTTCAAACCAATTCAAGCTAGGATTAAGAATAAACAAGATAATACAAGTCATCATAGTATACAAAGACTAAACATATCTGAGTGACAAAAAAGGACTCAATACGAGTTTCAGGGGGGTCGGTGGGGGATGGACAACAAGAGAAGGGCCTAGAGTTTGCACAGGCACAGTCGGGAGTGAAATAAATAAAAAAGCAGGGCAGTCCACAACATGCATTAGCTCCCCATACTACAGATGCAAAAACTTGAGGCAATGTGTTTAAACGGTGATCAGTATTATTCCAACTTTTGTGCTATGTGCATCAGTTTGTAATTGTATGAACCTGACGTGTGTTGTGCTATGATATGGACATTGAGGTGTTGCAAATATCAATGAACAAAGACAGAAATATGGAGAAAAAAAATTGCACACCGCGGTATCTTTATATTCTTCTAGCTTGTTCATGTAAGTTGATCTGTTGACATAACAATGACGCAAAAGAAAAGTTTGGCGAGTCGTAGCAATTTCCAGGAAGCAATGAAATCTGTTGATAGCAGGCTTTCTTCCATAAGCTCATTGCAGCATTACATGATGTAATTGATGGAGGATTAGGTACTATCACCAGTGCAAAAACTATGGGTGCAAAGACTAGTTGCTCATTACAGCATTACATGATGTAATTGATGGAGGATTAGTTACTATCATCAGTGCAAAAACTATGGGTGCAAAGACTGTTCCAATATCACCTTATACATGACAAAAAGTGCATACATGCATGCCCACATGGCATGCCAATCAAGTAATCAACGTAGGCAAATATCAATGCTTTCACGGACAAACAGTGGGCATGTAATATTTAGCAGAAAATTATTGCAAAATGGCAAGTGAGACACTACAAACCTTTTCAGTGAGGGTTTGGCAGTTTTCCCTTGTGCGGTAGAAGACAAGATTGAGTTTGCGATCGATTGAGTCACGTACGGCAACCATACCAAACACATCAAGCGGCCACTCTAAGCCACCAAGTAGGTCTTCAACCCTGACTGAGTAAATTTGTAGAGTTTCGCAGGGGTAGGCACACCGGGGTGGATTGTCATATGTAAAGGGCATTGCAAGGATCCTCGCTGCAATTAGGTATTAAATTTCGAGTTAGACTGTTAGACCAATAGAACACATAGTAATCATACTAACGGCTGTCTAAAATCATTTGAGCGATGTATCAAAGCTATGATTCTATAGCATCCATGGATCCAAGATCTACTAACAATCATCAGGGTAGAGGACAATCCCAATTCATGAGTACCAGCAGATCGAGATTTTAAATATTACAAATTTTGAACGAATGAAAGCCAAAAAGTGAAGAAATCGATGATGAAAATTGTAACGAATACTTACTGACGTTGTCCAATGAGCCCCACTGGCCGGACCATTCCGCCATCCAGCGCGAGCGGAAGGCGAAAAATTTCTCATCATCATCATCCATCCCCGACACCTTCATGATGATATCCGTCTCCCTCCTCTTCTTCATGAGCTTTAGTTCGCCTATCTTCTTCTCCCATAGCAAATCAGAGAAGCGGATGATCTCTTCCTCATCCCAACTATCGGCCATCGTCCACCCCTCTTCAGTGGCACGCCTCGCGATCTTCGCCGGCCTGACCACCACAGCACTCTCCGTGTCCGCCGCAACTGCCGCTTCCTCCATCTCCAACTAGCGCCGCCGACAACGGTGTTAGTCCCTGTAGGAAACCCTAGATCTGGGATTACCTCGCCTCTCTCGGTCTCGGTGGGTAGCCGAGCGCCACTATCAGTGTCTTTGGTGCACGCGGACACCGCGCTGGGGCCTCTAGCCGGCCCATCAGGCCGACACGGACGCTTATACCTAGCCAACAGGCCGTGTCGGCCGCGCCCGTCACAGGCTGGGCTGTTTCCTTGACGAGTCCTCGGCACGTCTTGCTAACGGGCCTGTGGCCAAGCCTAAACAGGCCGCATAACAGGTCGGCCAGCCGCAAAACGGGTCGTCGTGCTTGGGGGCTGCCAAGGCCTGTCTCTACCGCGGGTCAGGCCGTGCTCAAACTAGGCCCAATGGTCGGGCCTTTGGCCGGCCCATTTGACCCGACCTATGTAGCTAGCTATACGGATGAATGTGCTGCATCCTTGGCGTGCACGTGCGAGACCAAGTTGCAGAGGTTGTTGCCGGCGAGCGCACTGAAGCATTTCCCGGTCGCCGCCGTCGTCGCTGACTGAAGGGGAGAAGTCACCGGAGAGGATGGCCTTGCTGGAGACGCCAATTGTAGAGTGAGTCGCGGCCGCTCTTCCGCTACCCCTCGCTATTCGCGGCGTACGGGCAGTTCACCTCCGAGCCCTTCGTGCTGTTCGCCGGAAACAACAGCGGCGTATCGCTCACGCTCGGCCTCCCGCACGGAGCCAGCGCCGCGGACCAGTCGACGGCGTCGTTCTTCATGGCTTCCTTCGCATGTCGTTCTTCAAGCTTGTCGAGATTGACTTGAATGTCGTATTCGTGCTCATAGCTTGTGTTGGGGATTTGGGAGGACAAACAGAGAAGATTTGGAGGTCGAAGGACGGTGTTTGCAGATTCCTGTTTAGCTCGAATAATTTTAATCTGATGTTTCGAATATTCAGATGTTTTGACTGTATTTCCGTACTGTTGTGAATCGTATTTCTCCAATATTTTTATTGTTTTTCTACCCGGAACAATTGTTTCTTGTTTTTCAACCCGGGGAAGAGGAATAAGGAGCTTCTTGTTTTTCAATGCTCTGTTTCTCGATTGCTCTGTTCTGTTCTTTCACTAGGGGATCTCCGTCCGTCTCGAGAGTGTGGCTGCCATGCTGTTTATTCTATTTCTTTTTTGTACTTCTTTTACCATTTCTTTTCTCCGTTACTGTTTTTTTTTTGTGTTGGTTTTACCATGGTTTGCTCTGCTTCGTGGATGAGGATCAGGTGGGAAGAGAATAACCAGAGTAGGTACCTTTTTCTTCTAGAAAAATAATGAAAAAAGCATATGGTGTTTTCTAAGCAATTGTAATGCTATTTATTAAATCAAAAAAAATGTTACCCACGTGTTTTGAGTTAAAAATAAATTATTGTTGATAAGGATAATAGGAGAGAAAGAAGAGGGAGGTGAAAGAATTTTACACTAACCACCTCAAATGCAGAGTGATCTTACTCAGTAAATACAGCAAACCAAACACAAGCTTGCACTAGCCAAAAGTTATCTATACAACCAACCAAACATGTGTCTATTTTTTTTATTCTTGCATTAGTTTAGCATGGTTTGAGATAGACTGGATATGATCTTATGCAGGGCCAAACTAGTATAGGTAACCAAACACACTTTATATGTAGCCTGCCCTACAAAATTCTTTGATCAGACGCTTTAAGATTCGTGCGGAGAAGAATCCAACGGCCAACGGCCTGAGAGCAAGACCACAGCTGCCCGACACGTGACACATTCTAATTGGAGCAGGTGGAGAGTGGGAGAAAAAGAAACAGATTTCAAAGTTTTAATGCATTTTTCTCTTAAACCGTAAGTCCATTTTCAAATCCGTTTGAACCGTAGTGTTGTTTAGAATTAATGATACAAAATGAGATCCAATATCAATATTTTTTATTTTATTATTTTTTCAACATTTTGAATATACTATATCAATATTTTATTTGCACTATGTCAACATTTTTGTTGTTTTAAAAAGGTTGAAATAGAACAACAAAAATATTGACTCTTTTGTTTCAAAATATTGACTCACTAAGTTTTGCTAAGCTGACCAGATTTGATAGTCTTTTAGGCCGATCTATCATATATTAACCATAGCACGTCCTACACATATGAACTCCCCTGCGCAGAGGCCTCTAGAAGGCCTATTAAGTCTCCATAAGATGTCGAACTGTCGATCCAATAAGTTAAGAGCAACTCTTAAGCAAGATTAACAGTTATTACGAGACAACTAAAACAATACATGTGAAAGGGGTCTTAGCCTAGTGGTTAAGGCATCCGAGTAACACTTTTGAGGTCCTGGGTTCGACTCTCGGTGAGAGCAAATTTTTTAAGATTTACCGGCGTTATGTGTTAAGTGGTAAGCGGCGTTTCCGTCGACAACAAGGCGCCTTTGATGACTTCGGAAATCTCCAGATCTGTCGGGTGCTCGATCCTTCCGAGATGCTCATAGAGGTAAGGTTTGCATACGTATGTTCATGGTGGTAAGCGGCGTTTCCGTCGACAACAAGGCGCTTTTGGTGACTTTGGGAATCTCTAGATCTGGTGCTCTGTCAGGTGCTCAATCTTTCGAAGGTGCTCATAGGGGTAGGGTTTGCGTACGTGTGTTTATAAGGGTAAGTGTGCATGCATGTTATGAGCGTTTGTGTTGTACTGTGTAATTCTAAAAAAAACTATACATTGTATGTGCGGTATTAGGTGTCATATATATGAAACCAACTATCGGACAACACATTTGTATCTGCCGACGTCATCCATACGAAACCAAAATGTAACGGAAAAGCCAGTTCCTTCTGGACGGCGATTTCTCGAGCAGGCCGTTGTTTTAGACGGCGATTTCTCGTCTGTCCGCGGAAGATGGCGGCTGCGGCTTGCCAGTTCTTGCCGTACGTGAAGCTTTGGCTGGGGACAGCTGCTGCGTGGTGTCGTGATTTTGGGCGAGCCGCTGCACATCGGTTTGGGCGAGCCGCTGCAGCTATGTAATTTGCTTCAGGTGCCGAGATTTGGGCGAGCGGCTGCTGATCGTTTTTTTAAATCGTGATGCACACGTGGCGTGAGAGAAAGAAGGTCTTTTTCTATTTGTATAAGACCCGGGTCTTATATAATTTGCTTCCACATGATCAAGCCTCATTTTTTTTTTTTCTGTTTGTTTGATATGGTATTGCAAAGTCGATCGTCAAGACAGACAGGGGTAGTCCCTCCACCCAAGAATAGAAACCAATCTCAGCATTAATTCTGTTAAATTTAAAATAATTAGGTGGAATTAAAATTAATAAGGTGATCAGATTGGTAATCCCGTGCCCTGAAAAGGTGGTTCTCTTCCTCAAAAACTCCTCTCCGATCATTCTCTTGCATGCCAATTTTTTTGTAGCATGGCATATTTTGGGATCCGCTCTCTTTATTTTGATAGCGCAACAGGTTTGACCAAACCATGACACGTTATTTTATTTTTTTTTGAACCATAACAAAAAGTCACCCACCATGTAACCTCCTTTTCCTAGCATGCTACGATTCCTGAAAACAAATTTACAAAACCTGGTACAACTGCACACATCTTGTGTGTCACGTTCAATTTTTTCTTAAATATGTCACGTTTTTCTCCAAGACATGGCACGGTTCCTCAAATTTTCTCCAAGACTTTTTCATGGTACGTGTTGAAAGTCCAAACACTCGATAGCTTTTTCACGTTTTTCTACTTTCAAAAATATTGTTGATGTTATCTCACCGAAATCCCTTACCCTCCACTCTTGTTGTATAAGTTTCTTGAGAACTTCATTTCTGAGCTTTTATACGCTGCTTTCCATACTTAGGAAAATTATTACTGTGGCATCAATTTAACATTTAGTGTCATCATATTATAACATTTCACAATGATAGGTGATTGCTGTACGTTTGATAATAAATGGTTGGCAAAATTTGCTCTAGGACACCCTTCAATGTTATCATTTGCTGCTGGACACTACTCAATCTTGTATTTGCCAAAAGACATCACTCAATTGTGGCAATTGGCTTAAACACACTTAGCCTATTAAAATAATCGTTTTCTGATTAAAAGAAAAGAGAGTAAACAGCAAATGACGGAATTGCTTTGAGCATGTATTCAGTTTCAAGGCAGAGTTGGAGAGCAGGTCCACAGGTAGTGTTGTCGAGGTGGAGGTTGAAGAAATCAATGGAAAACATAGGTTCAAAAGAATGTTTATTGCTCTCAAGCCTTGTATAGATGGATTTTTGAATGGATGCAGACCTTACCTTGGCATTGACTCCACTGTGCTTACTGGAAGATGGAAGGGACAATTGGCATCTGCAATTGGAATTGATAGACACAATTGGATGTTCCCTGTGGCTTATGGTGTATTTGGAAGTGAGACACTTCCAAATTGGAAGTGGTTCATGCAGATGTTGCATAAAGCCATTGGGTCGCCTATGGGATTAGTTCTGTCCACGGATGCTGGCAAGGGCATAGACAAAGCTGTTACAACTGTATTCACAAATGGAGTTGAGCATAGGAAGTGTATGCGGCATTTAGTCAAGAATTTTCAGAAGAGGTTCTCCGGTGAAGTGTTTGAAAAGCATTTGTGGCCTGCTTCCAGGGCATTCAGTTCCGATGTGTTTGAAGGACACTACAACAAAATGAAGGCAGCCTGCCCTAAGTCAATGGAATGGATTGAGGCGAACCACAAGCATCTATGGGCAAGGAGCAAGTTCTCCACATACAGTAAAGTTGACTATGTCACAAACAACATCGCAGAAACATTTAACAGTTGGATTCGACATGAGAAGTCACTTCCAGTCATTGATCTTATGGACAAGATTAGGCAGATGATAATGGAGAGAATGTTTACAAGAGCATCTATTGCTGAAAAGTTCACTAGAAAGATCATTTCTATTGTGATGAGAGAATTATGGAAAGATCATTTCTGTTGTGATGAGAGAATTATTTCCTAAAAGTAGAAATTTGAAGTACAAACTACACAAGTGTCGGCCGAATATTGGTGAGGTGAGTGGAGTTGACAACCAATTGAGGATCTGGAGACACACCGTGAACATTGCAACTCATGAGTGTAGCTGTGGAGAGTGGCAACTAAGAGGCCTACCATGCACTCATGCCATAAGTTTCATTGGATCTCTCAGAGGGTTGGAGTTGGACGATTTTGTGAGTCCATATTACTCTGTTCAGAAGTTCAAGGCAGCTTATGCCAATTATGTGGCACCACTTCCTGATAAGAACCAATGGAGAAAGGTGGATATGGGGTTCAAAGTGAAGCCTCCTCTATTGAAAAGAGCTGCCGGTAGGCCAAGGACTAGGAGGATAAAAGGGCCTACCATGCACTCATGCCATAAGTTTCATTGGATCTCTCAGAGGGTTGGAGTTGGACGATTTTGTGAGTCCATATTACTCTGTTCAGAAGTTCAAGGCAGCTTATGCCAATTATGTGGCACCACTTCCTGACAAGAGCCAATGGAGAAAGGTGGATATGGGGTTTAAAGTGAAGCCTCCTCTATTGAAAAGAGCTGCTGGTAGGCCAAGGACTAGGAGGATAAAAGGTGCAGAGGAAGGAGACTCGACCAAAAGGACGACCAAATGCAAGAGATGTGGTGGATTTGGCCACCTGCAAAAAACTTGCAATGAACCGGTACTTGATCCAGATGCCCCACCACCAGCACCTCCGAAGCCAAAGCGTGTTAGGAAAAAGAACAAGATTACTGTTGTCACTACAGCCCAAGAAGATGATATGTAAGTATTTTTTCTAACATGTCGACAATGAGTACTTTTTATGCAAAATAAGCCATTTCTCATGTGTTGATACAATAGGTCGGCACCTCCATGCCAAGTACCTCTGCTGGACATGAACAACAGCCTGCTGGACATGAGCAACAACTCAGAGACTCTTTCAAGTGTGAAGGATGAGCTTCTCTTTGCATTGACACTCTAGGAAAGTAACACGAGTGTCTTATACGTAGTAGTCTTTTGTATAGCTAACATGGTGAACACATATGGTTGGCTGGTTGGGATGTATTTTGTTGTGCCTTATGAACTTGCAAGGATGAGAGTTATTTTGTTGTATGAAAGTATCAAACCATGATGTATGGCTGAATATTGGTCTTGCTAGATATTAATATATGGCTTAATATATATTTTGTAGAACATGTCACTTGAAAAATATTTACTAAATGCTTGTGACATGTAATTAAACAAAAGAAATAAGATTATGTGCTCAGATGTGCTTAAACTATTGCAAGGGAAGTTTAGTCATTTGTGAAATCATCTCTCTCCTCTATGCAAAGAAAGTCATATTCTAATGCTTTGAGTGTCTATTAGCCAATTGCCATAACTAAATAGTGTCCATTGGCAAATCCAAGATTGAGTAGTGTCCAGCAGCAAATGCCAACATTGAAGGGTGTCCTAGAGCAAATTTTGCCTAAATAGTTACATGGAATTTCTAGCCTTTGTGTTTACTGATGGTTGTGTTCTGTTTCTTCCAGGAACCAATCATGCATAAAGAAGACATGCCTCCATTTTTTCTGAAGCTTCAAGCAAAAGTCAATAAAATATCTGAATATTATTTCCAAGGAAATATTGTGCTTTTACCATACATGTCTCATGGTTTCTGTCATGAATATGTTGCTAAGAGCAACTCCAAGAGATTTGCTAAAACAAATTGAATAGGCAAATATAGCAAAACTAGGGAAAAAACACGATCCAACAGTCTGTGCATCCGGCGCGCTTGGCTATCTGGTTTGTCATCCCCGCTCCTCCCCTGGCTAAAAATGCCAAGCGTACTCCATTGGCCATCGGCCCTCCCGCGCGCGCGCTAGTCTTCCCGCGTGTTAAGCCCTGGCTTCACCTCCGCAGCGATGACCCCCGGCGGCCTGCCGCCCGCCCGCGGAGCTCATCTGCCCGCCACAGTTCCTCATCGAAACTTGGTGAAGCGGGCCCCATCGGTGGGGGACGCGGCTCCAGGCGGCGGTGCGCGAGTTCCTAGCAAGGCGGGCCATGAGAGGCGGAGCTGCTGCGAGGGGACGCACGGTCGCGGATCGCCGTTGGGGAGGCGCTTATGCGGCTGCTGCTCTGGCTCAACGCCATGCGCGGCACGCGGGAGTACCGAAAGAGGGTGGCCAGGCGCAT